>BRDA01068469.1:11844-23108 GCA_036984385.1 Crenuchus spilurus
AGAGAGAGAAGACTCCACTGTCTTTATAGTCGGTCAGTCTCTTCGTCGTCGGTTAGTGACTGGACGACTGTGTTGTATGTGTTGTGTCAGCAGGTCAGTGATTGGCTGCTGCTTCTCTGACTGGCTGATATTTCTGTCACCTCAGAAGAGAGAGAGAATGAACCAGGAAGCTCACTTGAGTGTTCACACCTATCTCCAATTTTCAGTGTAGGGTTAGTGGCTCAGTGAAAACAGTGTCACCTCACATTAGTTAAGCTTTATGACCCTCGTACTGTTTTGACACTGCTGTTGCTGAGTTTATGCTGAACAACAGCCTGTGTAACACTTAGATGGATGTCATTTGTAAAAAAAGTTGAGGCATGTCAGACTACATCAGAGTGTCTGAAACACCCTCAGACTACAGGAAGTTAAGACACAAGTTAAGCCAGGGGTTAAGGCAAGGTGGGCTGACAGGACTGACATATAGGCCTTTTCTTAAAGCAGTCAGTGTGTGTGAATGTAGGCTACCTATACAACCTACAGTTGGCCTTCAGTGTTTATTACTGTGCAACAGTCATACAGATGTCTAGATGAGTTGGTCCATATTAACGCTAAAAAGAATAGTTTAGTCTTATCCTCATCCGCAGTCGTTATGTTACTTATGTTTGTCAGTGTAGTAAAGCTGGTTCTCCTGAAGATCTCATGTTTTCTGAGCCGCCATGTTTGTACAATTTCAGCCTTTACAGTGTTCACAACATTCACAGCGTTGACTTGCGAAGGCCGTGACCACGCGGCAGGAAGCTATTTTTACTGTCATTGGAGAATTTTTTCTGTATTTCTACTTTTCTTCAGCGAACGAGGAAAACAGTGGGAGGATTTAGCCGCCCATGAAAGAGCAGCACAATAAGCCGTGTAGCAATCAGACACACTTTCACACTGCATCGACCCAACAACACAGCCCGCACCAGCAGTGTGAGTGTGTGTCAGAGAAACAACTGGAGAGACAGCGAAGGAGAAAGATGTACAGAGGGAGATGTAAGTGTGGAGCGATGGAGTATAGAGATGAGATTTAACTGCTCTAATGCTCAGAGTTTCAAACACTGTTTGCCAGCTGGTTTTAAATAATCACTGTTAAAACCTGAACTACAGACTGTGGCCCAGTTTTACAGGCTTAGATCAGACTGGAACCAACCTAACAGTGGGAATAATCAGCTCTGCCTCAGACACTAGTCAGACTTTGTGGTATAGACTGAACTCTTGTTTCAGCAGCAGGGACAGTCAGGACACAGCGAAGTTATTCATCAGATCTGCTGTGTTTGATATGTGAAGATGACCAGTAACTCTGGTGTCCACTGTTCTTCAGCTGTTCTTCACTGTCTGCAGGTCTTCAGCCTGTCACACTCTTTTAACAACCCCCTCAATGCCCAAACAGAGGGTCATCTCCCTGAAGGGGCTAAAAACTTTTATTAGGCCATCTCCTAAGGTTGAGAGGTTGTCAAGTGTGCCCAAAAGTTCAAACTGGTTAATGAGTGTACAGTGCCATGTGGACAGAACAGCTAAAACTGCATTTAAAAAGGAAAATGAAAAAGAATAAAAGAATAAAAGAATACAACAGACTATACTAGTGAAACTCATCCTAGTCAACCGAGGCTCACTGATTACTGTGGACCACTCACTAGTCACCATTCTCCTCTCACATCAGTGACCTGCGGAGCACCACAGTTCTGTCATTCTGAGACGCTCAGTGTACAGACGTCCATCCTCAGTACAGCTTCACTGCAGCAGCTCTAGAACATCACACACAGTTAGTGGTGTCTGAGATACTCCCTCCACCATGTTTCACATTCTACACTATTATCATGTACATCAGTCACATCACGTCCTTTACCCATGATGCTGTTGTACTCTCTGATACACCTGACTGTGCTCACTGATTTATCCAGTAAACACTGTCACATGATGTCTGTGATGACCCGAGTTCATTCAAAACCAAAGGTGGTCATAATGTTCTATAATGTTATGTAACTTAATATATCACAAATGCTTCTGTGAGATTTGTTTTAGATTTATGTCCTAAAATCTGACATACTGTTTAGTATTTTCTCTCGTTGTCTCTTTGTTTCTCTGTAGTTTCTCTGGAATTGTTTTTGTAATTCCTCTTGATGTTTTTTTGGTCGTTTCTTTTGAATTTTTTTGTAGTTTCTTTCAAAATGTTTATGTAATTCCTCTGTAATGTTGTGCAGTTTTTTATTTCTGCTTCTGTAGTTTCTCTGCAGTTAGTTCTTCTGTAGTATCGTTGTCTTTGTAGTTGATCTGTAGTTTTTTCCTGCAGCTCCTCTGGAGTTTTTCTCTTTCTCTGTTCTTTCTGTTTATTTATTTATTTTTGTTTTGTACTCTGTAAGATAAACAGCGAGTTGGTTGGTTTGTTTGTTTATCAGGTTTTTGAAACTTTGTCATATTTTCATGAAAGATTTTTTAAAGATCTGAAGGAATAATTTCTCACTCATTCCTCTCATCTCTGTACAGTCCATCAGGAGTGGTTGGATTGTTCTTGTCTAAAAACTTCCCAACACAGTCCTTCAAGGTTCTCCAGCTGGATGAGGCATCTTCTCAAAACACAGATGAGCCAGATGAGCAGTACCAAATCCTGTACCAAAAACAAAGAAGTTCTGCTCTTTTCTGATGGAATAAACAGTAACTGAAGTGAACAGAAGAATTGATCCATGTCAACCCTCTGTCGGACATGTGAGGAAAAAATTCCTTTTTGATATCCGGTGTATGAAGAAGGTCAAAACTGGTGGTGCATTTCACACACAAGTCTCTTCAAAAGACATGCTGGACTTGTGGCCTATCATCTGTAGCTTTTTCTTAAAGTCACAGAGGTCCTTTAAGACCCAAATAAATGCATTTTTAGAGATGTTCTCTCTCCTCTGGTCAGATAAAGGTCAGTGTGCTTGTTAGTTCTCTGCAGTAATAAACATTGCATCTCTGAAACGCCAAGAAACTGAGCAGTCGAGCTCTTCTACACTTTAATCAGTTTGACTCGCCAGCCTCCTGTTGGCTTCTGTTTGCATATCTGAGTCTGTATTTGATGATGGATTGAGCAAGAAGAGGCATTTAAAGAGCCATGATACATTTAATCCTCCACTCCTACTCTTACACACCGAAAGACAAGAGAAGACAGAGACACCATATGGCTTTGATTCGGAAGATAATTACAACAGCAAGAAATCTAAAAACACAATTTCTGCAAATTTTTGAGCAAATGCTTCAATAAACACACATCTAACCCAGCAAACCATGAACATCCCCAGAATCTGTAGTGAACAACCTCAAAGAAACAATAATAAAGTCTAATAAGGAGTCACCAGTCCTGCTGGTTCAAGACATCACAGCATAAAAACAAAGTCTATAAGTTGTGTCTCTAAACTCTAAAGTAGTTTAGTTTGATGTTGATAGACCACAGATATGACCATTAAAATTTGATATAAAAATCAGATTGACATGTCTGTAAAAGCAGGCAGGAGCAGTGAAACGCCCAACAAGGAAGCCACACAATATAGATTTAGCAACACTACCCCCTGTGGACACAAACGGAACCTCACTTCTGCTTTTTGTTGTAAGTAGTTGTATACAAGTTTCCTTTGATCTCAATTTTTGCCATCACATGTTCACCATTTTTACATTTTTAACATCCTGTTAAAAATCATCCTTTTATGGTTTCTGAGTGCTTTTTCAATCACAGGAATTTTTTCATGTGGTAAATAAAGACAAAGTATTCAAAAACAGCCACAAAATTAAGAAAACGGATAAGAAACAAACCAAGAAAACCAGAACATTTAAAGGTAATAAATTAATATTAATAATAAATAATAAATTCATATTTTAGCTGTGAAATTACAGGAGGAAGGTACGACTGCAGTGGGGGAGCAGTACAGTGATATTGGCTTTGGCCGCCCAGATGTCCAGCTATCAATTATAATCAATATAAACAGAGTTTGGTGAAGTTATTGGAACAAAGACTATTGATCATGTGAAGCTTGACCCAGTGAGGAGATCTCCATGATCACGCACATCAACCAGTAAACCACCTTCAAGCCTGTGAGGAAACATCCTCCAATGCTTCTTACTAACAGAGTCTATTGTGCCATGTGATGACTGTTACAGATTAGGGATGCCCAGAATGACAATATATAATCACTAATGTACAGTGTTGGGAACGTTACTTTAAAAAAGTAATTAGTTATAGTTACTCACTACTTGTTAAAAAAAGTAACTTAGTTAGTAACTGAATTACTCTATAATAAAAGTAACTCGTTACCAGGGAAAGTAACTATTTGCATTACAGTTTAAAAAAGTTATTTGTCAAAAAATAAGGATTTTTTGAAAAAGCAGTTTTCACAGTCAGTTGAAATGAGTAGATCAGAAAGGTGTTTGTACATAACTTTTGAAATGTATTGCACATCAACAGACCAGTGCAGGTTAAAATCCTTTAAAATACCAAATCTTTGTAAAAAAAAAAAAAAAAAAGCAAAAGTAAACAGTTACACTATATAAAGTGCATTTACATCTATCAAATTCAATTAAATTCTCTCAACCTGAGACAACTGGTTTGTTCACAACAGAAGTAAACTTAACAAAACCTCTATAGTCTTATTCTTCAAAAATCAAGCCTTTGCTGCTTGGCAGACTTTGCCCCGAGTCCTTTGCTAGTGGACGGTGGTTGCTAACTTTGTAGCTGCGCGGGTCGTTGTGAGATGCTTTATTAAATTAGAGTTGCTTACAGTGGATGTGGACAAAGTCTTCGCCCGAGGACATAATGTACACATTACATGCACGTTTTTGTCTTTAACCTCAATGAATTTAAAATAATTATATTGCCACCTTGAAAATGCTAACTTTTCTTCGGCTTGCTCCTCTGCCTCTCGGCACACGTGTAAAAACACTGGCTCTGATTGGCTACCATAACGCTCCCTTAGCCAATCACTTACTGACTTAAGTTAAACAGGTGTTACGCTGAGAACTGTGACCTATCGAGATCTGTGACTTCTTCTATCAAGTCACAGATCTCGACAGGTCACAGTTCTTGGTGTAACACCTGTTACTCCTCACTAGCCTGAGCAGAGGTCCGCTCCGATTACTGTTAGTATATCAATATATAGTAACGCAGCACTTTTAATGACCAGTAACGTCAACGGCGTTATAACGACAGGAAAAGTAATTAATTATGTTATCCCGTTACTGACAAAATGACGTCATTACGTAACGCCGTTATTTTTAACGCCGTTATTCCCAACACCGGTGAACAGTCATCTCAGCTGATCTGATCTGATTTACTTGCAGTCTGAATGGAGCCTTAGACTATGGATCAGATTAGATTTGCCTGTCCAGACATCACAAGCGTATCTGATTGGGTTGCTGTAGTAATGAAGAGGCTTTGTAACTACAGTCACGGTGGTGACGTGGCTTCAGGGTTGCCACATTCACAGTTTTTAAACTGCTTTAAAAATGTACCTTGATCACCAAAAACACAATAGTAACAGAGTACAAGAAACATCGCTGGAGATGCCTGAGATAGTCTTTCTAATATTACGGACTCAGTGGAGGATCTGAAAGGCAATTAGTGACATGAAAGGCACTTCAAAATCTGATTTGAGCGTCTAGAGAGTCCAGACATCACCTCCAAATGTGTCGTGGATCACATCTGCAACAATCACATTTTATGTGATTATTTATTTGATTTTAAACCAGAAATTAGATTTTGGCAGTCTAAACCCAGCCTAAATGATACTGAAACCTGCTGTGCCATGTAGAGGACATCCTGGTCTTTCCTGTGATATGAGTGAAATTTTGTCTTTTCAAAATGAAAACTATGTGTTATGGGAGTAAAAGAGGTAAGAAGGTAAATAATATGCATTTATTATGTTTTTAAAGCCTATCGTTGATCTGTTTTAAATATAAAACTGTTTTTGTTCATTTTCAAAGCAGTTTTTTATTGATATGCACAAAAGTTTAAGTACCTAACAGCAGACTTGTCCATGGTGGACATGGGGGCAGTCGTGATCTTGTGGTCAGAAGGTTGCCGGGGAAGGTCATCACTGAAGTGTCGTTGAGCAAGGCACCTAACCCCCAACTGCTCCCCGGGTGCCTGGGGTAGGGCTGCCCACCGCTTCAGCCACATGTTCTCACAGCCTGGTGTGTTCACTAGTGTGTGTTTCACTGCACAGATGTGTTACAGTGGAGGTCAAAATTTCTTTGTGTCACACCATGTTTGTTATCATTTTTTGTACTTCTAGTATTTTAGAAGTTACACTCTTACAAATAAAAGCACAACTGGAATAAATGTGTGTAGTCAAACTATCTGAACTTTATTTCATTTCCAATTTTTTTAGAATATGTCACAAATGTATATTTAAAAATGAATTTCATGAAATTAATCTTCTCTCCTTTTACACTACAAGTCACTGCTACTGTGGATCAGAGTGTGTAGCTCATTGACCAGTGCCATCCTGACTGGCTGCTCTTGAGTTACTTTGAGCATTAAAAAAAGTGCAGTCAAACATTTTCAAGCCAATAATCAGATTTGGGCTGTTTGAGTGTAGCCTCAGAGACATGTGTCCCTCACACAGGACAAAAAGAAGTACCGGGTCGTACATGTTATGTGAAGCATTTGTTTTGGTCTGAGATGCTGGTGCTCAAGTGCGACATCTAGTGGCAGTAAAGCTCATACACTGAGCCTTTGAAATGAAGCAAAATTACCTGACAATAGAATAAGACACTTTTCTCAAGTCACAAATACAAACAAGCAAGAATTGTCTCAGTGGGCTGAACAATGTGTGCAATGAATGCAATACAGGGCATCAAAGGATTGTAGAAAAATCATAGGGTGTACCCATCTGTCTGCCTCCGAAAAACAGGCTGCAGTGATATCTTTCATCACGCTCTAGCAGACAAATTCAAAAACACTGAGCTTTCGCTGAACATCAAGGACTCTAGGACATAGACAATCAGGTTTCCATCAGTGCAACACTGTCGGTGCGGCAGCCAACACCAGCGCAGAAGCACGAGGCTGGTTTTACACACTGTTCTCAGCAACATGCAGAGAAACAGTCTGGACAATCCAGCATCAACACTGCTGAAGAGGTGGAGAGAAGAGGAAGTTAGTGGGGTTTGAATTGTAACACCTACACAGTGGTTGGTTGCCAAAACCATGAAAAACAATCCTAAGCCTACAAACACTATAGTATATGAGGCTGAAGGTCCAGGTGAAGTCAAAGTTGGAGTCCACACAAGGAGTGATACCCTAATCTTTATGTTTTAGGCCATTGGCACAGTGGGGTCAGTACAACTCTCAGATACCCTGACTTGGGTTCACAGTGCAGTTACTTTGTGGTGGAAAGATGATGGAAAAGCTGTGCTTTAGTAAGATAAGACTTAATTATGATGCATCTTGTGCAGGATGTGCATCTGAGGGAGTGTCTTAGCTCAGCTAAAGTTATTCATCTTGTTAAAAAAAGCAGGTCTACATGCTCTGAAGTGTACTGCTGAACATCTAGCCATCTTTGTTCTCCAGGCTGCACAGCACAGAAGGAACACTGTGTGGTTTCTTCTCATAGTCCAAGGTGTCAGGTAAGACACTTGTGATGTTGTCTCTGTTTCAGGAGTGTTGATATTAGGAATGTGGCAGCTGTAGCTCTGAGAGATATAAATGCAGCTGCTCGGCTGGTCTTCAGTCAGCCCAAGTTCTCTCACATCACTGCACTGCTGTGTTCACTTCACTGGCTTCCTGTAGCTGCTCACATCAGATTCACAACCCTGATGCTCACCTATAAAACAAGTAATGGACCAGCCCCTCTCTACCTAATGGTAATGATCAAGTCTCGAGCTGCACCTCAAACCCTGCAAGCATCCAGTACAGCTCAGCTTGACCCGCCATCCTTCAAGATACGTGGAAGACTGGCATCAGGACTCTTCTCTGTCCTGGCACCAGGTGGTGAACAAACTCCCACTGGTTGTTCTAACAGCAGAGTCGCTCACAGTCTTCACACACAGACTGAAGAGCATCTCTTTGTGGAGCACTTAAGCAGCACTAGTTTAAACTCTTATTGTAATGCTCTTATCTGTGAATGGCGGCACATGCATTACATTACATTACATTACATTACATTACATTTAGCGGACGCTTTTATCCAAAGCAACTTACAATAGTGATAAAGTACAAATGCGAAAAAAATAGAATTGTACTAGTATTTACTAGTACTAAGTATTAACATTTCGATATTGAATGCTGAGTGCATATCAGTACTCATGGGATCACTAGAGCAGGTGCTCTTTGAAGAGCTCGGATTTTAGGAGTTTCTTGAACCCAGTGAGGGACACCTCTGCTCTAGTGGTGGTAGGCAGCTTGTTCCACCATCTGGGAACTACTGAGGAGAACAGTCTGGATTGCTTTGTGTGAATGTTAGGCAAAGCCAGGCGTCGTTCAGTGGAGGAGCGCAGCGACCGGGCAGGAA
Organism: Crenuchus spilurus; assembly: GCA_036984385.1. Taxonomy (NCBI): domain Eukaryota; kingdom Metazoa; phylum Chordata; class Actinopteri; order Characiformes; family Crenuchidae; genus Crenuchus; species Crenuchus spilurus. Next base: position 20,337 of record BRDA01068469.1, read on the forward strand.
CATAGGAGGGAGCCTGCTCTGTCATCACCTTATAGGCGATCGTGCAGGCTTTGTGTTTGATCCGGGCAGCAATCGGAAGCCAGTGTAGCTCAATGAGCAGTGGGGTGACATGTGCCCGTTTTGGATGGTTAAAAACCAGACGTGCTGCTGCATTCTTCTCTCTCTGAAGCCCACCCTGATGCTTTTCTCATCCTGGCTGGGGATTTTAATCACGCTGACCCGAGGTCTGTGTTTTCTAGACTTTACAAACATATTGACTTCCAAACACAGGGCAATAACAATCTGGACCAGGTGTTCACCCCACAGAGAGGAGCTTATAAAGCCCTTCCTCTCCCCCATCTTGGCACCTCTGATCACCTCACCATTATACTAATGCCAGCTTACAGACCACTGGTTAAAGTCACCAAACCAGTTCTAAAGCAGGTATGGGTGTGGCCAGAGGGTTCATCAGAGGCACTTCAGGACTGTTTTAGCACCACAGACTGGAATGTGTTTAAAGTGGCTGCTACCTACAACAACTCCACAGACATCCAGGAGTCCACAGAGTTTGTCTCTGCTTAGATAAACAAATGCATTGATGATATAACTGTCCACTAGAACCCCTGAGACAAAAAAAGTCGTTTCTCTTTCTCCCTCCTAGAAGCCCGGAGGCTCACGAGTTTTGTCATCGCCTGCACCCCCTGCTGAGCAAACAAAATGAAACACTGAAACACAAAGAATTTATAAAGTGAAAGTCTGTAGTCACTTATTTCACTCTATTTTCACTGCTAAACATTCTCTGAACACTGCCTATAATAATAGTTTTGTTTTTATCTAATATAGCATGTAATAATCGTTAATTATTGTTAACAATTCACTTCTATATTTATATAAATATATTATACAATTATATATTCGTTTCTAATTATATAATTCGAGAGAACTGAGTATGAGCTCTTACCCACCCATCACTACTAACAGTGTCTGAACTGAAGACTAGTCTGGACTCTAAGCGGTCTGTACTAGCTGAGATCATTCTCTTAATGTAAACAAAACACTGCTGTACGTCACTCTGGATAAGAACGTCTGCTAAATGTTGTAAATGTAAACATTTGAATAAAAATTTACCCAAATTCACAAATAATCATTTGAGATTCTAGATTTATTAAAAACAGCCTAAATATGTTACTTTATTTGTAATGAATATAACTTTTTAAATTAAAAGCTGAAAATGTTCACGATATTCTAAAGTTCTGATGTCTGAGTAATAGTGTATCAGAAACCTCACTTTCAGAGTCGTTTTGTTGTTGATGTCTCTCACGATTGTGGTTTAAAGCCAGAAATATAAGACAAACATTGGAAAGATGTAGGGTTGACAGAGTTTGCAATGCAACATCTGAAGTCTGTAAGGATGCTTCCAACAGTCAGATTAATTCTGGCTCAGTTTCACTTCAGTGAGCAAAAACAATGTTAGTAGAGGAGTAAATCCGCAGGCTGCTTAATAATTAAAATAATCACTGAATTATGAATGTTTAGCCTCATCGTTTGTATTTGGATTATTTGTGTCTGACATATGAAATCTATTAAAAAGGCAATAAAAGAATAAAAGTGGAGCTGCACATAAAAGCACTCAGGTGAAGAAATAAAAGATGTTTGCAGTGCAGACGCAGTAATAAGGCCTGGAACAGCTGCTCTTTCCTCCTCTCTTTGTTTCTCTCTCTCTCTGACACTCTGTGGTGAACATCTTATAAATGGGGCTGACAGTGTGGCCCGTCTTTTCAAAACTACAATTTTTACACGAGTGGGCTTTGCGATGCCCTTCAGAAGGAAAAGAGCCGTTCACGTTATTGATGTGAGATTCAAGTCCAGACAGAAAGCCACGTCTGCCAGAAACACTGAAATTGGACATTTTAAACAGACAGTATGATTTCATTGAAGTTATCAGAGCTGTCAGAAGTACTGACTGTACTCAGTCTGTCAAACTGAACTCTTTACTGTTAATGTCTGATGTTTATTATAATTAACGTTATATTATATATACAGTGACATTATTCACTACAGTCCTCATGTTATTGCTGTTATTCAGTATTTTTACAAGTTTCAGAGGCTAAACTGGTCAGCGTTTGAGTTCAGTCTTTAACATTTGTCAGAGATTGATGGTTATGTGTACATTATGTAATTCAATTAAAAACAAGTTTCAGGAGTTAAAATTCAGCATATTAGAACTTTAATTGTCAAGTTAATCAGAGTTTAAAGAGTTAAACTTAGTCAGACACTTAGAGTTTAAGGCTTTGGAACACATTGACTTAGTGCAGCTGTTAGTCTGGAGACTAAATATTAGGGTTTAAGGCACTAAACGTGATCAGACTTTATTAGTATTAACAGGGTTAAACCTGATCACTGCAGTCCTGGACTGGACTCCTGCACAGTTTGGTGATGTTCCTGATCAAACACCTGACTCAGCTCAGCAGGTTAAGCTGTAGTGTCAGAGACATCAGCGACCCCTCAGGCCTGGAGTTTGAGACCCCTGCTTTAAGGGGTTAATGTCAGTAAAGCTCCTGTTGTCTCAGTCGTGTCAGTGCTGATGAAGCTCAGTTTGCTCATCTGCTGAAATTGAGCTTTAAATTATTACCGACCGCAGCATCTGCAGATGCAAATATGACGGCTGTAGTGATTATCCGCTGCTTTGGGTGATCTGCGGGGTCCGTCAGATTTAACACAGTGCTGATATCGCAGCTGGGGGGGCTTAGTGTCAGAGAGAAATCTGCTCAGAGAGAAGAAAAGAGAGAATTT
>BRDA01068474.1:9762-24774 GCA_036984385.1 Crenuchus spilurus
GTGTGTGTGTGTGTGTGTGTGTGTGTGTGTATATATATATTGTGTGTGTGTGTGTGTGTGTGTGTGTGTGTGTGTGTGTATTTGAAAAGTAGACCCTTTATGGTTTTCTGGTATGTTTTGTTTTGTTTCTAGGATAACATTTTTAGTACCACTGTGACTACCTATTGAGTTCTGGCAGTGTGAGACCACTCCTACGAGACTTGTCGACAAGTCACCAACAAGAGGATGTTGTTTTTCTGACACAAATCTTATGGAACAAGTACAAATACAGTTATGGAAATGGCAACACAGATAATGTGTCTTTAGAAATATTCCTGTTACCTCAAAATCACTGCAGGATACCCAGCCATGAATGACTCCAAACTTTCCTTTATTGCATATATAGCATGATCACTATTAGACAGAGGGCTTGTTTCTGTATATATGACCCTATATTCTGCTCATGCAGGCACTGATGATGTATGTTGAACATTGTCATTTAATTGCAGGTCTTTTGATAGATAATCTTTATTATACAATTTGACTTTAAAAATATTACAACCTCTGACAGAGTATTCAATCAAGATTTTACTGGCATCATCTCTTAAAGTCTCATTCAATATTTTATGATCACACTGATTTTATGATTTACGCTGTAAGCCTGGCTTAAGTTTCTCTAAAAATGTTTGGTGTTGAAAAAGATGGTAGGTCCATGAGGGTAGAGGCAGATATAAGATTTAGGCATGTGGTTATAGTGATGCTATTTGGTGGGGTATAAGCTTCTATTACTTGTTAGCTACATTAACCTTATTGCTTCAGTGCAAAGCTAAAGAAACTAAATTCAGAACCTAAACATTTGGTACCTATGATGTGAAGAATGTTACATACTGTGCCCAGTGTTTTCAGACAGGGGTAAAACTTGGAGAAAGATGGATGTTTGATGCTGCAAGTGTGTATTTTCTTATTTCCCATCCAGCCCAATTATTATTCAGTGTGTATAGTCTACAGACTCCATCTTAGAAACTGCAGCCCAGTGGATCTGCACCTCAATCAATTACTGGACAGACAGAGAGGGTGAGAGGAGAACACTGCTTAACCTTTGGAGAAGGCAGATATCTGCCCGCAAGGCCACTGCTGTTATTCTTCATGTACTGTCTCACATACCTACATGAACACGTGAGTGCATGAGGACAGCAGTTCCATTTATGCTGAATTTCAGCTGTTTGGCTTAAAAGAGTGGCTTCTTAATTAGAAATACCTACATGGGCCATTCAGTTGATACCTTTTTAAATGCTAGCAAATTTGACTGAGAAGTAAGTAAACATGAATGCAAAAGATGGAGGAGATCAATTGCAGCACTGCAGTACATTACACTGTATGTACTTTGTATATTGTGGTGTGATTGATCACAGGTCAGACAGCAGGAGATTAGTACTGTTTCTGTAGTGAGGAGACGTATTATAGAGTCTTATTGCAGTGGGTAAGAACAATCTCACGCAGTGCGCTTTATCAGGGGTGCAGCTGCATCTGTCTATCACTGCATCTGTATGTCTTTATCTGTTTGTTTTCTCAGTGTAGTGTACAGACAATGTGAGGTGTTGTCCAAGATGGTTAACAGTTTGTAGAAACACTTTCATTCTTTTTCATTGACATATTTTCAATTGAACCACCTGCTGGAAAAGAACCAACAAGCTATAGGAGAGAAGCTAAAACAAGCTGGGATAGAGGCAAAGTAAGAGTTAAAAGCATATGTAGCACCAGGGGGCCTGGCCCCACCAGATGTTGCTGTGGAGCATTTTGTGACATAATCAATAATTTTGTTTACATTTATTTTATTTAAATATTATTTTCTAACATTGTTGTGTATTTGACTTAAGAAAATGGCAGTAGCTCCTAATATATTTAAAATATTCATGTACATGTTGCATAAGGTCAGTACTATCAGCAGTCTTCACTCAGGCTCAGCGTAATAAAGTGAGCAGTAGAAAACACTGTGCATGTGCAACACACTTTCAATAATGAGCTTCGGGGCATGATTATGCTGGCCCCATTCTGTGAGCAGCCAATAAAAAATGAAATATTTGCATATGAGAGCTTATGTGAATATCATTTATGGTATCAGCATTGCTATGCAGGGTCCCAATCAAAAACATCACAGTAACTGTTAGCCGCTGTTAGCAAGACAATATAATGAATCACGTCAACAATTTAATCAAAGTTAACAGCTAGATAACACCCAGACAGTCATATTACCTCAGTAAGAGGTTTATTTATTTTATTCATGACTGGAATGGATTGTATTTAAGTTGCTTTGGTCACCAAAGTAAATGCAATGGAATACCACCGGTTAGTAAGTCTCTCCACAGGGAATGCATTTCACAGCAGGGGTGCCAAATCCGGCACAATACTGGATTATTCTTTTTGGAATTTCATTGATGAAGCATTTGTGGTTTAATTAATTGAGCAAGTAGGTTTGTGTGTAGTTTCACTAACGAGTGGGATGCTGCCCACAGAATTTATTGTGCCCCACCTGGCTTTCTATTATAGAGACACCACTGTGTAGCACTGTTCTCGAAGTCTCCACAATTAGCAGTTTAACTGGTAACAGGTGAAGTAATCAAGATAATGTATTATAAGGAGGCTCCACCAAAGCCTTAGTCTTTGCAAGCAAGGTTGAGTATACTTCATCACTTTGTGCCAATTATCAATGAGTTTAAAGACTGATTCTCACTGCAAAGATTTGTTTCAACTACAGTTCATAATATCATAAAAAGATTCAGGGAGTCAGAAGAAATATTGATGTGTAAAGGCCCAGAGCAGAATTTGCATGAACATTGAGCTCTCAGGCATTACAGTTTGAGAAACCATCACACTGTCGTAGTGGACATAATAGCTATACATGGGCTCATGACTACTTTGAAAAAAAAAATCAAGTTGGATTTTATGTGCTAAAGATGAAAATGACCCTTTGGTCCACACTTTTACAAAAGAAAAGTTCAAAAAAATCATCTGTATCTTTCATGGCATGGGATTGCATCAGTGCAGGCATATGAAGCTGTCTCAAGAATTCATCAGGATAATAGAAAAAGAGTGTGTTTGTGTACTGGCCTGAATGCAGTCTAGGTCTGTCTCCAATAGAAAATGTATGGCACATCATGACATGGACAGTCGGCTGCCAACCACAGCCTGTTGAGCAGCTTAAGTCTTGTGTAGAATCAAAACTTTTACTGGCAACAATTAGCATCTTCAATTCCCAAATAATTAAAACGTATGAAAAGGTGTTTTGTAGGTATCAACTTTAAATTTTTTTATATTTAATATTTAGATTTAAGCTTGTCATTGAACACACTAAGTATTTCTCTGTCCCAGCAAAGGTTCAAGTGAATTAACAAATAAGAAATTTCAGATTTTATTTCTGGAAATAAGGTTTGTATTTTTATACCAAAACATTAAAGAAGCAATTAGTCATTTTCTCCAGTGATTCTTCTTCATTATAGTAAACCTAGTTTAAACATGGCTGTCCCCTTGAGGGGGACCCACTCCAGGGTTGGCACTGACTCATGAAACCTGTTAGCCATTGTGGCTAAGGGGCTTAAAACTTTCTTAACCACATAAGGATTTGACTAGCCACAGATTTAACAGCTACCTGGGGCAAAGACAGGTAGCCACGCTTTAGCCACAGTTAGCCAATCTTAGCCACAGGCACTTACATGTACATGTACGTCATATCAGAAATCCATTGGTGTAATGGATTTCTGATCATATTTACAGATATTTATAGATATTTACTCTCTGTAGGGCAAATAAGAGTGATAAAAATGGAAAATATAGAGCAAGAATTGAATTCAAAATAAAAAATGTCCAATGTGTACAGCTCTTTGTCGACTTGTTTATTAATTCCAAAGACAGTCTCTCACAAACCTGGGAATAACTGTAAAAATACTATCAATGAACACACAGAATTATGGGATACTATAATTTTCTACGCACAAAACTTCTCAACCAATCAGCATTTAGAGACCCACCTATCTCATTAATTATTTTGCGGTTATTTTCCTGACGATGTTGCTTTGGGCATAGACATTAATACCTAGACGCGTCATTGACTGGGTTGGCCCGCTGATGTAACGTAACTCTGTGTCCGCCATATTGGAAGAGGCAAAGCTGCGCTGTGAACTAATACAAGTGAATGGAATGAACTTCATAAATCACCTTTTTACAAAGTTACTTAAGCTAGCGCATTCATTCACACATTCAGATGTGCACTACTATACACTGGGAAACTTTTAGGCACAAAAAAATAATTTTGTTTTTAAAATGTTAGAATGGCCAAATACGATCAAAAACAATCAGTCAGTCTTACTTGTGAAAGGTAATCCCATGTGATCCCATTTTGACTGTAAAATGGTTCGAAAAACTCCACGCACCACCAGAGTGCAGCATCTCTCTCATGTTATTTTGGTCGCTTTTGCCTCTTACAACATGGCGGCGATGTTGACATATGAGTCAGTGCTCAATGCCGCGTCTAGGTATATAATGTCTATGGCTTCGGGCTATTTGGGGTGTTTACGGATCAGCAGATAAACTCAAGATGGCGGACAGCTCGCGGAGTATTGCTGGATTTTGTGATTGTCATGGCGATTTGAATTCGCCAAGCATTAGAAAATTCCTTTTAGCCAGCGTGGCGTACTGAGGACATGTTTTCCTTGCCACACGCTGTCTGAGTTCGCCATTGGCGACATGGCGAGTGGCCAGCGCGAACCCTGCACTCTAAACTGTAGTATTTAGTTACTACAAAGTTTTGTTTTATAGACTAAAATTTATCTAAACTTTGGACACAAAGTAGCACCTTTGTCAGATATAACAGCTGAACGCACTCGTGACATTCTTTCTACAATAGCCATCAAATATTCTTCAGACAGTTCTTCACAAATCTGCTGCAGACGTTCACATAAATGTAGGTTTGCTTTGCTTTTCACTTCATCCTCAATCAGCTGAATGGGGTTTTGAGTCTGGAGACTGTGCTCCACTCCATGTTTTCAAGCTGACCATCTTGTTCTTTTTTCCTCAGGTAGTTCTGGCAGAGCTTGGACTTATGTTTCGGGTCATTATCTTGCTATAGGATAAACCCCTGACCAAGTAGGAAATCAGAAAAGTTTCATAAGTAAGGTTGTTCTCGGGATGTGTTAACTTATCATAATCAACATATAATTTGTATTCTTTGACGATTATATCAGAAACATCTCCCATACAGGTACATTTAGTAGGTTTACAGTTACAGACTGACTCTTATGTTACTCCTCAGTTTGTGAGCCCCCTGTACTCAATTCATCATTAGAAAGAGACCCCCATTGGACCATCACTGCCCAGATAATATGTGGGTCTTTTCACAGCACACTGTGCACAGAGATTATAGTTAATCTGTACATACTTGGTTTGTGTTAGCCATCTTCTAGGTCTTTATCAGTGATAATTTTTTGGTCAGTGGAGGTTCACACAAAGCAAAAAAACATTAAGAGCCACATATGACAATGACTGCAGCTTATGGTGGCATATTAATGTGACATGCATTACTTGTATATTTGTATATGCAAATCATGCATGCGTGCATTTACTGCTTTCAGGATTCATGAATACACAATATGCTACATGCAAAACATGAAAATATACATTAATTCAGAAGTAAATTGTTAGCCTAAAAACAATAAAACTAATAACAATGAAGAACAACAGGCCATGTAGTTATGAACGCTATTGGGAATTAATTATTTTTGAATTTATATACATCATTTAAATAGTAGCTCCCCTGTTTTTGATCCCCTACTTAAGGAGCCAAATAAAAGGAATACAGGCCAAACTGCACCAATAAGATGATGCCAAGGGCTTATGGGACACAACGTTAATGCATGCACTTGGGCCCTATAATGAACGCATTATGTATCTGTAATCCACTCCTGTAAGGTTCTTCTTATTTAGACATTCACTGAGGAGGTGGTTATTAGTAAACAAAGGTTTCATCTCACAGCCCCACAGGTCCACTTTTGTTTGAATGATGCCAGTGCATCCCTCTAGCTCTCAAACAACACTCTGCATGTACAGCAGCTATAAGCTATGCTCTGTGCATGCTTAATTATTCCTTATCAGAAGCTGACCAGAATAAAAATCACACTGTTTTATTAGCTACTAGACAACGCCACGAATAGAATCTGCAACTGTTTTGCTATTTGCTTTTCACAATAATTCCAAAATATGAACATTCACAACTGTTTTGATGCCTACAAAGGCTGTCCAATGACCTCTGAGGTTGAACTTCATGTTGAAGTTTTAGAAATCACATACAAATAAGGACTCCAGGTCTTTGCTGAAATGCCAGTCACTTTTCCCATAGACATAGTCAGCTTTGTGGAGGATCCATTACATCCATCACATGGTTTCTTCACGCTGCTGCCTTTTGGTAGAAGATAACACATCCTGACTCTCAGTGACTAAATATCACTGCACTTTTGCACAGCACTGTATACTGTCTACTATAATTGCAATATTTGCACATCTGCACAATCAATGTAGGCTGGAGTCTTGCTCTCTACTTGTCAGTCTTGTACTTTTGTATAGGGCCTGTACCACTGCATGCTTATTGTATGTTGTCGTTTCACTTGTGTTCTGTGTTGCAGCTGATCCTGGAGGAACGTTGTTTCATTTCATTATGTACTGTACTGTATATACAGTAGCTAACATAAAAAAAATTAAAACCTCTTGATCTTGAACTCTTGAGCTCTTTAACATTTCTAAAATATCACAGTGTGTTAAATGAAAATGTTTCAGCTACTGTAGGATATGTTTTGTCATCCTTGGATCATTCTCATTCAAATGACTTTCATTTCTAATAAAAACCTCTACATAGAATATGTTCTGTACATTTTAAGAGCATGATTACTGTTTATGTGCTGAACTTGATGCACTGGAAACAAATAAAACATCTAGCACTATAAATATGATGTGTTAAATTGTACAGAGAATTCATATTTTCATTTTTTTCCCCATGTAGAGGATGTGGAAGTTTTGTGTAGAGGAAGTTTTTATTTTAAAAAATTGTGTCAGGATTTTTTCAGGAAACATTGGAGTAAGTGAATGAAGGTTTGAAACAGAAAAAGTACCTTTAATTCAATATGTACATATCCATCAAAACACATTTAAAGTCACCCAGAAGTTTCCATGATGATACATACTTTTAAAATCCACAAACACTGCTGCTCAACATATTCAATCTTCTATGGTAGGATGCTGAGGTAGGACAGTGTCACTGCTTTTTACTTCAGTTTTGGTGTGTAATCAAAGTCTCCAAACATAAAAAAACTGTTTTAATCTGAAATAAAAGTGTGTTTTATATGTTGTCATGGAAAATGTTCAATGTACTGGATGACCCCAAAATTTTGAGTGGCAGTGTATGTTACAAAATAGGCTTACACTCTTGTAAATCTACTGCTATAAGTGTGCTATTTAAACATTATCATATACCAACACAACTATTTTCCTTTTTCTGTCAAAGTAGAAATTTGCAGAGTAAAAAATCTGCAAACTAAAAAGTGTAGACACACCTCCAGAGGTCCGTGTAGATGTAATATTATACTGACATTATGAACTTTAAGTTCATGGCTATTGTTTTTCTTCAAATTCAGGGACATGCAGAGCTATGTCGGAAACTGTGTCAGCGTCCAGTTACTTATGACCGGTGCTGTATATGAGGTTGTCTTTTCTGAGGCAGAATGAGATCAGGCAGGCTTTGTGTAAGCAGGTCACCAGAACAAATGACTGCAGTCACTAGCCTAGGCAGTTGGGCTTCAAGGGAATGAAGCCTGAAAATAAATGTTTTTTGGGTCTCGCCAAAACATCAAGACTCCATAAAACACAGACCTAAGCACTGTTATTTCCCCAGTACATTTCACAGTGAGTGGTTCTTTACATGGCTCTTTTGGTTTGAATGAGAAGCACAACATGGTTTGCTAGTGATAATTTGATAGCCCATTTCCACCAACATTGAAGGGGTTCCATTCCTGTTCTTGCACCTAATTAATTTAGTGAACGAGTCTTTAAATTGTTTTATTAGGTCACACTAAAACAAATTTTAGTTCCTTAAAAACCTTGATGGTTTGCTTTGATATACAATAGATGAATCACTGCTGATGAACAGAGCAATAGATGGTTGATAAGAACATATCCATATGTTCTATGATTTTTATCTTTTATTTTTTGTAGTTGAAATAACATTCACATAATACATAGGTCCAAGCCTAGTCTTCAGGAATATTAAAAACTCTTTAGGAACTTTTCATTTTAGACTGCATAATCTAACCAAGCATAGATACTGTAGCTGGTGTAAAGCTTGGGTGAAAATTTGGACCATTTTATTGTTTGTGTGATGTGAGGAAGAATTAATTGCCAATTTGTTGCTTGATATTCCAGCTTTGTCAAGGATTTTAATTAGAATTTGAGCTTCTTATTAGGGCATGTTAAGTTTTAGATTTTCTTTCGCCTTGAAATCTAATTAGTTCCATTATATATGCAGCAATTATTTTTGTGAAATTTTGAAGAAGTGTGAAGGAAATGGAGCCCTGGCACTGTTAGCCCAACACTAATAACTTCTGCGGTGAGAGGGAAGGTGTTAACCTTGCGCAGAGAACACCAATGCATGCTTAATTTCTCACTGTTCCCTGTCTAATGAAAGCAGCTTGGGTAGCATATCAGCAGACCATGAGGGAACAGACTGGAGTGCTTCGAACCAGGCTTGTTTAAGACTGTTGCTGTAAATAGTGACATGCTAACAAAGCCTTGTGGCTTTAGTATATACGTTAGCGTGGTAGCTTCCGCAGCCTCTGGCTTCCATTAACCTGAACAGACCCTGAACGCTTTCTCATTATATATCTGCTCTAGCTAGGAGGTACAGCGAGGAAGCCTATTACAAAATGATGTTTACCGTTAATTACCTTCAATCTGAGCTCTGTGCAAATGAACATAGGACATCAGATTGGCGTTTTTGATTTTTACCCCTATTGACTTTGTCAGTAGTCACCTTATTCTCATTGGAAATGAGAGAAATAAACTGTTCAAAAGCTGTTTTGCTTAGACAGGAAAATATACTGTACTACTGGACTAACACTGAGAAAGAAAATGTATTGAATTTTATTTCCAGTACAGATCATTTACACATTAAATATATTAGATTAGCTCAGTTATGTCTTAACCAGTTATTTACATATATCTAACATGTATATAACAGATTTTTTAATTCATGTGAAAATAAGGTAAACATTTCAATCAAACAAACTCAGTGCTTTTGTCAGGACTGATGGCAGGAACAAGGCGAGGAGTTACAAAGCATTAACTACAAAGCATTAACATATAACAATACACTCATGGGTAGAACTGACAGATAGTAAAGACAATGACAGATGCCATTGACGATGATCGAGACCAAACAGAGATACAGAAGGGCTTAAGCTGGAGACACATAATGAGACATGCAATAATGAGACGGGCGTAATGGGCAGGACAGGGGCGGAGACTAAAGACACAAGCACATAGACAGAGACACAGAACTGAAAGCATGACAATCTGTTCAATACTGTCATTATACATATTAGTTCAATCAGACAGAGACTTATGTTTTCATATTTCTAACCACTGTAGACATTATTTTTAATTCAGTTTGTATGAATGATATCTTATTCATTACATTAAAATAAAAAAAGGTCACAATAATAGATGTTTCATTGTGATTGAAGTTAGATGAAAAATGTCAATGTATTGTCATTTTAAAATGTGTTGAATTAGAATATAAAATAAATGTAAATAAAATTCACTATACAGTGGTAACCCTACTTACGAGCATCCCTACTAACGAGTATTCCAGGTAACGAGTCGAGATCTCAGAATATTTTTGTTCCAGGTAATGACTAAAATTCCAGCTAACGAGTAGCGTAAATTTGTTCAACTATGCCAAACCGCTAGGGGCGCTGCGGTCGTAGCATCTCCTAGATGCTACCGTAGAAGAAGAGGTCAGTCAATACCTTTGACCGCTGTTCAGTAAAAGTGAAAGTGGCTGTTGAAAGCGACGCTAAGGTAGCAAAAGGTAGTGAACAAGAAAATTAGATACATTTTACTTTTACTTTTCATATGATAAGTGTAACCATGCAGCCGCCAGCCTACACGAGCACCGTCGGTGTCCCTCTCATTAGCGGCCAGCCTACACGAGCGTCGTTATCACGTTTATGTTTTAAAAAACCCATATAAACACATTATTTAGCATATTAAAGTATACTGTATATTGGCCGGCTGACACGCATTAATCAGTTTTACATGTATTCTTATGGGGAAAATGCATCCAGCTAATGAGCAAACCAGCTAACGAGCTCAGCTCCTGCACGGATTAAACTCGTAAGTAGGGTTACCACTGTATACTGTACTTAAATACTCTTTTTCTTTGTTCTACATCATTTGAATACAGCAGCTTTTTCACTTAGTGTGCAACATTTACTTTCATGATTAATGGATAATTGCTCCAAAATGATGCTGAATAACATTGTTACATTACCTTATATTACTATATCACTATTTTCTTTTTCTTGAAAAGTTGCTTTTTTAACATTACTGTATGGTGCTGTTGGTCATCTGTCAAAAATGATGCATTTGTCATCTTCAACTTTTATGATAGGTGACACCTGTTGCAATAATCCTTACATAAGTGCTATGTAGCACTATGTACAGTACACATGTGCAGGTCATTACTATGTAATTACATTTGAACACTGAGGTATAATAACTCTTGGCTATTAAAGGTTACATTTGTAGAAGTTTACAGTGTTTTATAGGTTCCAGACTGTGCTGGCTCAGTGGAAAGCTTTGTTGGTAAGTCTAAGATAAAATCTTTTTTTTGCCAGCAAAAGCTGACACACAACTCAGTGCAACTCAACCCTCCTGGGCCTCATACTGTCAACAGCACTGATACAGGCTAGGAGAGTGTGAGAGACAGAGAGCGAGAGAGAAGAGAGAAGAAAGCGTATGCATGTCTGGGTCAGCCTGTGTGTTTGTATCTGTAGAAGAAAGGGGAAAGAAAACTGTAGACCAGCACAAGAGTCATTATCCGAGTCTAGATCTCTGCGCTTCTCCTCCAGCTTGTGCTCTCCGTGGATTCATTTGTTAATTTTGAACCATCACTGGTTAGAACAGAACAATGGGCCGCTGAAAGACTTTTATTGATCTGATGGGGCTGATATCACTGAGGTTTTCTTTTTTTTGTAAAGACAACATGTTCACTCTCAGTGAGGTGGCTGTTTTTAAAGGGAAGCTGCACTATTGCCTGTGGCAACACGATTCTAGCAGACATTGTCAAGTGTCATCCTCCAGTGCTGCTAAAACCCATCCTCTGACTGAGATTAGTTAAACTTGCATGTAATTATCAGTACATCTGCAGTGGATTGCTTTTCAGTTGTTATGCAAATCTACACACTGCATCTCTTTAGCCAGCTCTGATTAGTGAACTAAATATTAAATATTAAACATGAACATATACACATTTCTGTACATTTTATTAAATATACTGTAAATATAGAATATAAATATTAAATACATGTTTATTTTATGTTTATATATAGTACCAGTCAAAAGTTTGGACACACCTACTCATTCAATGTTTTGGTAACACTTTATAATAACTTTCATTAATAGCTCATTAACTAATGAGTAACAACTGTGAACAAATCATTAGTTCATGAGAATTTCATTGACAAATGATTTACTAATGATTTGTTAACATTTGCAAAAATGAATACAATCATTAGTAACTACATGAACTGTCATTTATAAACATTTGTTCATATTCAAATTCTCATGAACTAATGATTTGTTCACAGTTGTTACTCATTAGTTAATAGCTTATTAATGAAAGTTATTATAAAGTGTTACCAATGTTTTTATTTTTTTTATTCTTTTTCCTACATTGTAAATGAATACTGAAGTCCTCCAGACTATGAAGGAACACATAAGGAATCATGTAGTAAACTTAAAAGTGTTAAACAAACCAAAACATGTTTTAGATTTTAGATTCTTCAAAGTAGACACACAACTGATGTCTCAAACACATTAAGAGGCAAGAAATGCAAGTCATGAACTCTTGACAAGACTCTGCTGTTAACTGAAAGCCATTCCAGGTGACTACCTCATAAAGCTGACAGAAAATGCCAAAAAATATGCCATCTAAGCAAGAGGTGCTTTGAAGAATGTAAAATATAAACATATTCTGGTTTGTTTAACTTTTTTTTTTTAAATCATGAAACCATTTTTAAATCATAAAAAACACTGAATGTCCAGAAGCTGTGTCCAAAGTACCATCAAACTACTAGGTGTGATATATTTAATGAATGTGTCACTCAGGAATAATGTTATGGCTAGTAGAAATACATCTATTCAACATTTTTATTGTTATTATTTTGTAATGAAAGATGACAGTAACAGATAACATAGCAACAGTTCAGTCAATTTGTGTGGTCAATGTGTTGGATGTGCTAGAAATGGGCAAACTTGACCTGAAAGACTTTGTCAGGGTTTAAATGGTTATGGATAGACAACTGGGTCAGGGCATCTCTGATGGTCTTTTGGGAGTGTCCTGATCAGCAATGGTCAGTACCTAGAGACAGTGGGCTCATAAAGTTCTCATTAAGTGGCTGATGAGTAGATATACAAGTAAGGGGTATAAAAACACTACAGTAATAAATCTAGACTTTTTAATGGTTAGTATTATTTTCAGGTTTTTAAGCTACTTTAAACTTCTTCTTTTTTAACAAGAAGCACAGAAGCCAAGATATGTTTGTGCAGTTTGTTTTATAATTATTAAAGTTATTAGACTGTAAACAGAATGTAGAGCTAAATTAATTGAACAGCTCAATATTTTAAATAACTTTCAATGTAAAAATTAATGTGAATTAAAGCTTCAAATATAGCTTAAGTGATCCGTTTTTAATATTAATTATTTCACAGTCTTGTTTCATGAGAGTGTGTTTTGATTCTGTTGGTGCAACAGCAGTGTCTGAAAGACTTGCTCTTGGGTTGTTTGTCTGTTGTAATTATGGATGGCACAAATGCCCCGGCAAAGCAGGCAGAGTGAGAAACAGTGCCATGTTTGTGTAACCTCCTTGTTCCCCTCTCGCAGAGAGCCTCCAGTGATTTTTAATTCCATCTTTGCAAATCTTATTTATTCACAGTGACCAAGGAACAATTTCACACATGGGTTCTCATGCCAAACAATGTGTCATTCTGCTATCACTGGAAGATGGAAAAGCAGACTTTAGGAGGGACAAAATGGGACACAATTTAATATTCATAGGAAGCTTAGGGTCTGGGCCATGGTGATATCAGAAATATCAGATGCTTTGGAGAGTGATATACATGAGGTTTGGCCTAAACTCATCTATTTACACCTCTGAAAGCAAAGCGTTCATTTATTACTCAATGTGTCTGCTTTCGTATTAGGAAATGTTGTGAATGTACAGTATATACAACATGATCATTTGACCAATATGTTCAGATCATAGCAGAAAACAAATCATTGATTGATGCATTCCATGTACTAGAGGAGAATGAATATGGATTATTACATGTGATAAGACACTGAATTGGGAATATATATATCCAGGAGGATATATGCAGGAGCCTGAATTACCACCTTAAATAGGCAATATGTGTGTGTGTGTGTGTGTGTGTGTGTGTATACACTACCAGTCCAAGGTTTTTAGTACACATTGTACTCTGAAATGAAAGCATAGGAGTTAAATAACTCATCAGTTTATGAACCAAAATGTATCTAAACTTTGGACACAAAGTAGCACCTTTGTCAGATATATCAGCTGAACACACTCATGACATTCTTTCTACAATAGACATCAAATATTCGTCAGACAGTTCTTCACTAATCTGCTGCAGAAGTTCACATAAATGTTGACACTTGTAGGTTTGCTTTGCTTTTCACTTCATCCTAAATCAGCTGGATGGGGTTTAAGTCTGCAGAATGTGCTCCACTCCATGTTTTCAAGCTGACCATCTTGTTCTTTTTTTTTTAGCCATTTAGAATATTCTGTATTTCTGCATAAATGTAACTTTACATTAAAATGTCACCAACGTCCTAAAAGTAGAGAGAATTGCAACAGAATCAAACAAATCAAAGAATCGAACAAATTAGACAAAAATATTGTACTTGGTCAAATGATTCATTTTTGAGTTCCTCATAAGATTTCTGAGAACCTCAGAAAAAGAGTTGTTGATGCTCATGAGGCTGGAAAAAGGCAGTGGTGGACGAAGTACACCAATTATGTACTTGAGTAAAAGTACAGTTACCTTGCATTGAATTTTACTTAAGTAAAAGTAAAAGTATTCACCTAAATTTTTTACTTGAGTAGAAGTACAAAAGTATCTGCCTGCAAAAATACTTAAGTATTAAAAGTAAAAGTAAAAACTTTTTTTCTTAGCGTCACATCAATACCCCTAGGCCTACTCGATCAACAGGTGAACAACGAAACAGTGCCTTACATTTGCCTAGCAAAATCTTTAAGTAAGACCAAGTGCTTTTGAAGCAACAATACAAAAAGCATTCATTCAAGTTTCATTATTTTATTTTTCATTTATTTCAGTTGTCAAAAAACGAATAACAAATAACAAACACCATCACAACTGATGAAAATCAATAAAAACACAACTGATAAATCATTCAGTAGAAACATTACATTTGATGAAACATTACCTAAGTTTTGAAGAGGTGATACAGTATATGAAGACAATAACAGTGCTTGAGATTAATTGAATGGAAACCTTAGAAGTTTGTGTCTCTCTCTGTGTGTGTGTGTAGGTTGTAGACATGTGTGTGTGTGTGGGGGGGGCTGTAATATAAACATGTATATATTATTAACAAATATTAATACATTACTTAAAAATATTTATTAATATTTTATTAATCGTTACTAGTTACTATTAACAATATACTAATAACTA
>BRDA01068492.1:0-10777 GCA_036984385.1 Crenuchus spilurus
AAGGTTCTATTATTTGCTATATATGGAAAAACATGCAGTCTAAATAAATAAATATTTAATGTGCTCAAACATATTTTATATTTATACATGTATACATTTATAAAGCCTTATGCAAAGGTTTTGATATGTAAAACTATAAAATTTTCTTCAAAAAATATTGTAGAGTTTAATTTCTTCTTATTTCTTTTTTATTTTACATTTCACTTAAGTTCAGTTAGAAAATCATATATATATATATATATATATATATATATATATATATATATATATATATATATATATATATATATATATTAGTAAGAGCTATCAGTAACTATTCTTTTGTTCTCAACAGTGATAACCACTTCTAAGGATTGACATTCATAGTGGAATGGTGGGGGTTTATTTTCATTTCTTATCACTGCAAAACTGCATGCTGCAATATTGCATATGCAGAACAGCAGTGTCCATCTCATTGTCCTAATGGATCCAGCACCCATATAGCGCTTACAGAGAGTGAAGAAGGGATGCAGAGGGGGAGAAGAGCGGGGGGAAATGAAAAGATAAATTTCTCCTGGGGTAACAGTTCAAGGTTCAAGGTTCAGTCCTGATCCAAATTATTTATATCCCTAATAAGTGAGTGGATTGAATAGATTGGTTCTTCTTGACCTTGGTGTTCATTGAAACCTCATCCCCCTATATCAGGCCAGGCAAAACGTAAAGCACAAGAGAGGAGTTTTGACGAGCCTTGACAAGGCAGCATCTTCTGTGTGTGTTTGTTAGTGTGCATTTTTTGGTCCTTGTTTTTATGTATTTTCAGGAATGTTTTAACAAAAGAGCCATATATATATATATATATATAAAATACAGATGGGCTACTTTAATTACAAAAGCAATAAATATATTTTTAAAAAAAATAAATAAATAAGTCTAGGTCTGGACCAGATGAGTGAAGTCAATACAACTTCAAATTTGAAGTTGCATTGACTCCACTCATCTGGTCCAGACTTGAGACCTAGACTGTTTTTTAAATATATGTATTGTCTTTTTCCAATACAAAACAAAAACAAAACAGCTCAGATATGACATGATACAATAATTAGGAAAGAGGAAATAAAAGTACAAATAATAAAAAAATAATGGGCAATATCTCCATCCCCATCTATCACCACCCCCAACAGCACAGAAAGGTATCAGCAACGAAACATGTCAAGAAATTGCAAGGTTAAAGGGAAGAACTGGTTTTATAGTGACAATGAAACAGAAATGGGCTGACTTAGGAAGGTCTTGTATTGTGGAAGATGATAGTGTAGGTCTGAGCTTATCTAGGGGCTATTTAACTGTTTTAAAAATTTCAAGTAAAAATACAAATCTGCTCCTTTCATTTTTGAAAAAATAAATAAATAAAATAGAACTTTAGCATACACGATTGTATAAGGCCATGATGGACCCTAAGGGGACATTTACATTGCTAGGACCCGGCGGGGCAGCTAAACACAAAGCTGTGCAGAACCATGTTTTTATGACAGTGTGACCCCGTGTCCTTACAAAGTATAAAAATGTGTGTGTGTGTGTGTGTGTGTGTGTGTGTGTGTGTGTGTGTGTGTGTGTGTGTGCAAGGAGGCGGGGCAGTGAGGTGATGGTGCATGTTTTTTGCATCCCGTATGGAAATGAGGTGTGAGGTAGAGGCTGAAGGGTAAGTGAAGGACAAGGCGAGCAGAACAGTGTGGCAGGTAAACAGCTAGGTAAGAAGGAATTGCAATAATAATAATAATAATAATAATAATTATTATTATTATTATTATTATTATTATTATTATTATTATTATATTTTCAGAATTTAACACATTGAAAAAAATAATACACAGTATTTACTGTAAGTCAACTTAGAAAATCAATAAAACATATAGTTTAATTGGAGTTTGCTAACTTTTTTTTGTCTTTCCTGAATTATGTGATATTTATAATAACCTTAACTTAGCTTAGCTCCTGAGTAAGCCATATGGCCAGTAATTAATACTGTGCAGTTTACTGGATATTAATTGCTACAGACATCATTATAGTTCAATGCATTAATGAACTCATTGGTTAATTCTGTGAGTGTGTGCTTTAAAAAGCATAAAAATCATAATTCACTCAAATGTTGGCAAATGTTCACAAATCTTGTAATTGTTTGAATTCCTGGTGAGCCAACTGCTCTTGGATTACAAGAAAGAACCGGAATTTGTTGTCACACATAGGTGGAGGCGCGAGCAAAGCCTTTTTTTATTTTACGCTCTGCAATTTTTTCTTTAAGCGAACTTATTTAGTCAGATAGTTATTTATTGTAAAGTAAATGCAGTTAGAATTTCAAGCATTTTCAAGCACTTTCTCCAAAATTCCAGCACTTTCCAGGCCTGGAAAACAGAACATTAAAAATCAAGCATTTTCCAGGATTTCAAGCACCTGTACGAACCCTGTTGTTCCTACATTGTAAATGAATTCTGGTCATCCAGACTATGAAGGAACACATAAGGAATCATGTAGTAAACTTAAAAGTAATAAACAAACCAAAATATGTCAGATTTTTTATTCTTGTTACATGCACGAGGAGCACGTTGTCTTTTCAGGGTCTCTCTTGCCCAATTGCCTCTTCTCAGCCTCATTATGTTCCAGCCAATCACCATCCGGACTTCATTTGGTGGAGGGCGTGGCTTGTACTTCATAAGCACCTGACTCCAACCGGGAAGTGAGCTTTGACTCCACTGAGACTGTGAGACTAGTGCAGTGATTGAGTGTGATGTGTTTGTGAGAGCCTTTGGGACATTGTTTTGAACCTGTTTTTACTGAGAGTAACTTTTGTATTATGTGGTTTTAGTTCTGTAGGAAGTTAGGGAATGCTTTTATGTACCCTGGCTTAAGCACTCTCTTTTAGCTCAACTTCTGATTGTGTTGTACCACTGTGTTGTTACTCTTGAGAATGTGGAACAGGTGTTAGTTTGGGCCCACTGACTTTGCACACACGTAGATAAACTCTATGTATAGGTGTCACTAGGTTTTAGGGGCAGGTGCCATTTATGTAGTTTTTGGGCAGGGAAGATTTTGTTAGGCAGGTAAGGTGTTTGATTTGTTCTTTCCTTTGGCACTGTCCATAGTCCACCTATACTTTTAGAAACTCTCTCCTGATGTTGTCTCACTTCACCTGATGTTTCGTCTGTTTGCATGTCTACCCCACTGCTTTTATATTAGTAAACTCTGCTTCATAAAACTGTTTGGTTGTCCTGTCTCATTTTCCTATCTCATCACACTGGTTACTGCATTTAATATTGTTACTCCACCCTCACCCCTAGACAGGGTGGGCACGTAACAATTCTTCAAAGCAGGCACACAACTGATGTCTAAAACACATTAAGAGGAAATGCAAGTCATGAACTCTTGACAAGGCACAGCTGTTAACTGAAAGTCATTCCAGGTGACTACCTCATAAAGCTGACTGAGAAAATGCCAAGAAAGCTGTCATCTAAGCAAGAGGTCCCTACTCTGAAGAATGTAAAATATAAATATATTCTGGTTTGTTTAACATTTTTTGTTTACTAAATAATTTTGTATGTATTTCTTCATAGTTTGGATGACTTTAGAATTAATCTACAATGTAGACCATTTTTAAATCATGAAAAACCACTGAATGGTTCTGTATGGTACTGTATACATATACATATATATATATACACACACACACTTGGTTTGCATTAATTTACAATATAAAAGTCTATTTGTAGGAAAACAATGTCCTGTAAAAATATTAGTGTGCTACTTTAATGTTTTGCTTGCTGGACATTACTGGACTTTAAGTGTATTTAGATGGTGATCGGCACTCCCAGGTGATTCTCAGCTCCTTTATTTCATAAAGGCCACACATTTAGAGGCAAAAAGGCCGTGGGGGGTGAATTTATGGTGAATAAATGTGGAGGTTGTGAGTGTGGCAGTGATATTGATCACAGCGGCCGGTCTGGCTACAGCAGCCCGATCCCTGACCCTTAAATAGCGAGTGAATCTCAATCCAATAGACTGAAGTGTCTGAGCTCTGTGGCCAACCCCCCATCATACATACTCTATCTCTCTCTCTCTCTCTCTCACCATCGCCCTCCAACCCCCACCCTCCCCCAAACGATCAATACCAGCCAAAATAATTTCCACATTATCGGCAGAGTGCTTATTTATAAAATGGGGTGGGGGGAGATGGGAAGTATTTGTGCATCCCATTAACCCCCACCTGTTTACACACTAACTAATACTGTGCATTGGTATTACATTATTACATCATTTAAAAATTTGCAAAAGTGTTTATATTCACTTATATTCACTAAAGAAATAAAACATTTAAACAGATTGTTATTTAAGTGAGAAATATAGTTTAATAACTCATATGAAAAGGTCTTAAAAGTACAGAATATAATGTTTAATATACACATACAGTGGTATGTAATATAGTCACATACACATCTGCACTAAAAACATGATCATTATGTAAAAATTATGCATGTATTTCTGAATATTCAGTAATACAAAAACATTAATTTTCATTATGTCTGATCTTCTTGATAAAATATTTCACCAAAACATCAAACTGGACAGTTATTCTAATGATAACATCAATCTTAATAAATCAATTAACATAAGAAAACTAATCTAAACTAAAGATAACATCAATCTCTAAAGTTTAGCTATCACAAGAGACATTTTAGACACCAGCAAATCTGTGCTGCTCATGTATGTTGTTGCTGTATGCAGTGCACATGCACTAATGTAAAGTGTTATATTTGGAGAAATTAAAACCTCATCCCATCTGTGAAACATGGTGGTGGTAGTGTCGTGGTTTGGGCATTCTGCGACATCTGGGCCAGGATGGCTTGTCATTATTGCTGGAATTATGAATGATATTTAATTTGAATATTTAATAATTTTCTTCAACAAATAAATGAATAAGTCTAATATTACTGTCTCATTTGATTATTTTGATTCTCTCTATTCTTGGGAGCTGTGTGACAATCTGATGAAGTTTTACGACAAATACTGTATACAGTCTAATATTAAAATTAGATTTGTTTGAAAAAGTACATTTTTGTTCATAATTTAATTCAAAAAGGTAAACTCTCATATAATTTAGATTCCTTATATGTAAAGTGACATTTTTAAGACCACCGATATTTTAGGGTAGACAGATCTGTTCACTTTGGAATTGATAAAACGCAGTAGACCATCAACAGCAGATGATATGGCATCTCAAACCATCACAGAAACTTCACACTGGACTTCAAACATCTTCTGTGTCTCTACACTCTTCCTCTAGACTGTAGGACCTTGATTTCCAATGAAATGCAAAACTGACTTTCATCTGAAAAGACGACTTTAGACCACCAAATAGCAATCCAAATCTTGTTCTCTTTAGTCCATGTAAGACAATTCTGATGATTTTTCTGGTTCACGAGTGTTGATATTAGGAATGTGGCAGTTGTAGCTCTGAGAGATACACAGTATTTATACTGCTTAATGATCATTTACTCAAACACACAGAGAAATATTCTTTTGAAACATCATTTGAGAGTCTGGATTTCTGATTTTCATGAGCGATAAGCCACACTCATTAACATTAAAACAAAAAAGCTTGAAATATGTCACTTTACATGTACTGTATATGACAGTTTACCTTTTCAAATTCTATGTGTGACTGTTTACATCGTATTGAAAATATCCATTAAATTGTGCTTCATTATTTTGCTTTTTAATATCAGTAATTCTGTTTTTTTTCTGGATGAAAATCCAGAGGACAAAAGACACAGCACACATCATCAGTTTAAAAGCATTGTCACTTATAATCTGCACAGATTTTTTCTTTGTACTTAAAGAAGCTTAAGTAACACCTGTTAATCTTGATATAATACGCTTTTCCTCTCAAAGCCAATAGCAAGGCTGAGCCTTTTGAATAAGTGTCTCCGACACAGATTTCCATCAACAGATCATAACAGGGACAGTCCTGTGTGAGGTTTGTCATGTGAGAAATGCAGATTGCTATTATGTTCTGAACTCACTGGCTGTTATAAATCTTTATATGTGAGCTATTTGATCTCTCAGTTCAAAGGCTGCTCCCTGCAGATGCCTTCAAGTTCACAAGGGCAAGCTGGACAATCTCTTGTTCATTGGGCAGCATCAAACGGTAGCTTTATGTCCACCCAGTAGCTTTGACCAAAGAGTGGACTCATTTACTAATAGACTGAGTCCACCTCAGCACCTCCACGCCCACCAAAAGCCAAAAAGAAATTGAGAATTAAAGGAGTACTAAACAAATTTTCAATCGAATCTCCATCTTCTGCATCTGTAGCGTATGGTTGATTACCATGGATAATGATCGTTCGATGGTTAGATGGATGGATGGATAGGTAGGTAGGTAAGTAAGTAGGATGGATGGATCAGACAGCAGGAGATCAGTACTGTCTCTTCTGTAAGGAGACTTGTTGTAGAGTCTTAATGCAGTAAGAAAGATTTTTAACACAGCACAGCTTTATTAGTTTTTCCAGCATAAAGTTGAGAATAGAGAGTCTCTTATTACAAAATGTAGTGACTGTGACTATGACTGTGTTGTCTTAGGTTTTTTTTTTTTTTTTTTTTTGTCTTGAAAGTATTTTGGTCTTCTGCTTGCCTGTTGTTTTATTAAGGTTGATTGGAGATAAATTTAATGGCATATATACCCCCCCTTACCATTTCTTAAAATATTAAAACAAATGAGATTGTCTCTTTCATTTCTCTGAGCACTTCCACCTGAGTGAGAACAGCGAGACTAAATCTGATCTGCAGGATCTGTGGATTATTTTAATGTGTGTTAGAAGCGCTAATGTTTATTTAAAGTGCTTGTGTGTGCGTGTATGTGTGTGTGTGTGTGTGTGTTTGTGTGTGTGTATGTCTACACACTTAAAAGAGATGGTTAATCAAAGGCTCTTGAAAATGGAAGTATATAGAACCATGAACACTCAAAGAACCCTATGTATGATTAAAGGGTTCCTTGCATGGTAAAAAGGCTCTTCATAATGATGAAGAATGTGCTGTACATGGTTCCATATAGGTTTTTGAAAATGGCTCTCTCTTATTACAAACTTCTATATTCATTTGGTATTTTAAGCTTAATAATAATATTAATACTAATCTGCTAATAACAGCAGAACCCTTTTTGGTGCTATATAGAACCTTCTTCAAAAAGCTTCTGAAAATAACCATTTACATCAATATGAGGACCATGCAGAAGACCCCTTAATCATGTACTGGCTTCTTTAAGTGTTAATGGTTCCATATATATATATATATATATATATATATATATATATATATATATATATATATATATATATATATATGCATTTTGGTCAGTAAAGAACCATTTTTAAGAGTGTAGTCTTAACTTTAGAATCTACTTTTAAATGAAATATAATGCTTTTATAAGTACTTAGCAACGACAGGAGCATTTTTTTCTGGTCCCCAGTTTATTTTTCCTCCAGAAAACACACCATACACACACACACACACACACACACACGTGAAACACACAGTTCCTGCTAATAAGACCCCTCCTCCTTCCCCTTTCTCATCCCGCAACAAACACACAACCTTTTTATGTAATGAAATTACAAGGACTCATATGCTCCATCATGTCTCAGAGTTATGGGGGACGTTTTACATAAAATTCATATTGGGGGCATTGTCCGGGAGATGCACGCGTGCATGCGGATTTACATTTTCAGACGTATTAAAGAAATGAGGGTGGTGCACTAAAAGATAAAAAAGGAGGGGGAAAAAGAAAAAAGCAGCCTGTTTGCCGGTCGCCTCGCCTTGCATCCTGGCAGCCGTAAATTTTACAAAAACCTCCTCCACCTTTACGCCACTGAGCCACTCTGCTGTCAGCAAAACGGCGGTTATTTGCATAAACATGCTGCTGCGGTGGCGATAAACGACTAGTGAATAAAAGTACTAGTGTACACATCCACTGTGACAAATTCTTTTTGGTAGAAATAGTGAAAATATCTCTAATTGTGTATTTTTTTCCATTTTAATGTGTATATAATTGGTGACTGCATACCGCCACTGTAACTTGATTTGTCTTCTTCTTCTTGTTTCTGTTAACCAACTGTTACCTAATTCTGGTACCTCCTCACACAAGCTGCATCCCAAATCACATACTTCAACTGTAGGTGCTACATTCAAGCCAGTATGCCTGACCACTCAAGCAGTAGCTTTTTCAGAATGCCAGTGTATAGTATCTACAATACCACCATCCTTTGAACTATGATGTCACCACACTGCTATAAATTTGGGCCGCAAGGTGGCTTGGTGGGCTCGCCTCTTAGCCCTGAGGTCTTGGGTTTAAGTCCCCATCGGGGTGGAGTTTCCATGTTCTCCCCGTGTTTGCGTGGGTTTCCTTTGGGGTCTTCAGTTTCCTCCCACAGTCCAAAAACATCTACTGAATTGGGAGACATTTTGACGTACGCATCAGCAGCACACTCTTCTATCCCATGGATACAGGAGCTGTAGAGGCATTTGAAGCTGAGGGGTGAAATGGCGGAGTAATCTGTTTAACACTTAAAGCGCTTTAAGTATGTAAACTAGAAAATGATTTATATTATTTATATTATTACAAACAATTATTGCTCATGTGAACATGGCTTTCAAAGAATGAACTTTTACAATGGTGGTGTGACATCATAGGTCAAAAGACGTTGGTAGGATAGCGGACATAGTGTATACAAGGCTGCATGAATTCTACTTACCCGTATACTGAAAAAGCTACTGCTTGACTGGTCAGGCAGTGCATACTGGTTCCAATGTAGTACGTACAGTCTAAGTATGTGATTTTGGATGGAGCCCTTGACAATATAGTAACACAGAACATAGTACTCACATAGAAACATCTTAACAACCTCCTGAGAGACCACATCAACCACCAGGGAGACCATAGAAACTGCCTAGATACACCTTGGCAAACAACTTCAGAGACCGTAGTAACCAACTAGCAACCATTCAACACATGGTAACACATTAGCAACCACCTGAGAGACCATAGCAACCGTCTAGATACACCTTAGCAACCACTTCAGAGACAATAGCAACAACCTAGCCACACTTGAGCAACCACTCAGGACTTAGCAACACTAGGGTGACCATATTTTCATTTGGGAAAACCAGGACACCTTGGACCGGGGGGGGCGGGGGGGGTTTGGCTTGCAATAGCATATTTACAGTTGGTTTATTAAAAATGCTTTTCTGTAAGACTCAACGACAAAAATTCCAATAACATAATTTTATTTAAAAATGCATTTATTCAAAATACTGAAGTTAACATTTCCTGTAATGAATGAATAGCACAATGAAATAAATAATGTCTCATCTAAACATCCCTTACTTAACAACAAAAGTTAATAACTCTCAACTCCAAATAACACATGATACTCAGTTACCCTCAGTAACGAACGAAATATTGTTCTGTAGGCTATTGGAAAAAAATAAATTAACAAATGACACACCATAACAATAACACACTGTGCACAAGGCTTCCCATTTGTCTCGACCTGGTCTGAAAGCGGGGAAACTCTTCTGTAAATCGTCGGTAAACATACACTTGCGCTTCGGCATGTTGCTTGCGTACTGACAGTCACGCTGCCCTCAGAACAGGGCTGCGCTCAGGGATTACGTCACACGCAGCGCCGTGAGCAGTGCCCTAGTGCCTGTAAATTTACATTTTAATGGGCCAATGAAGATAATTTGAAAAACCAGGACATTTCCTCACTTTTTAAAAAAAACCCGGGACGCCCGGGACAGGACGTGAAATACGGACATGTCCCGGGAAATACGGACGTTTGGTCACCCTAAGCAACACCTCAGCACCCACTTGGAGATTATAGCAATTAGAGTAAATAGCTACTGTCTAGATACACCATACCAGTCCCTTCAGAGACCTTGGTGATTATCTAGGTGCACCTTAGCAACTATTCAGCACCTGGCAACACCTTAGCAACCACTATGGAGAAGATAACAA
Organism: Crenuchus spilurus; assembly: GCA_036984385.1. Lineage (NCBI taxonomy): Eukaryota > Metazoa > Chordata > Actinopteri > Characiformes > Crenuchidae > Crenuchus > Crenuchus spilurus. Next base: position 10,037 of record BRDA01068492.1, read on the forward strand.
CTGTCTAAATATACCTTAGCAACCTCTCAGAACCTGTCGACACCTTAGCAACCACAATCAAGACCAAAAGTAACTTTCTAAATTCACCATAGCAACCACTTCAGATACCATCTAGAGACACTCAGCACCTGGTAACCACTTGGGAGGTTATAGCAACTGGCTAGCAATGCTCTAGAAATGAGATGGGTGGTGTTTAGGTGGTGAGGTCACTTTGTATTTTCTTCAGGAAATGCACTTTTGTAGTTCCGTTTTAATATTTTGGAAAAGAGAATGTATGTATCATATTATAGTTAAGGGTAGTATAGTATGGTATAGTATACAGTGGGGAAAAAAGTATTTGGTTCTCCTACTTAGAAAGACGAGAGAGGTCTGTAATTTTCATCATAGGTACACTTCAACTATGAGAAAAAAATCCAGGAAATCACATTGTAGGATTTTTAAAGAATTTATTTGTAAATTATGGTGGAAAATAAGTATTTGGTCAATAACAAAAGTTCAACTCAATACTTTGTAACATGGCAATGACAGAGGTTACCCAGATAGCAAGCATAGGTTGGCCCAACGTTGGCTCAACGACAGTGATTACATTGGCATGATGTTGGCAAGTCACGTTGGGCCAATGACATTTTGGCCAGTGGGCCTACGGTGGCCAGACGTTGGCTGTCAACCAATGTTCGAAGGTGGGCTTACGTTGGCCAGACGTTGGCCAGATGTTGGCTGTCAACCAATGTTCGAAGGTGG
>BRDA01068493.1:9259-23901 GCA_036984385.1 Crenuchus spilurus
AAGTCAACACACACGTATACACACACACACACGTAAAGTCAACAATGCACACACACACACATATGCACACACAACTGAAACACACACACACACAACTGAAACACACACACACACATAACTGAAACACACACACACACAACTGAAATGCATACACACACACATATAACTGAAACACACACACACATAACTGAAACACACACACACACACAACTGAAATGCACACACACACACATATGCACACACAACTGAAACACACACACACACAACTGAAACACACACACACACATAACTGAAACACACACACACACACACAACTGAAATGCACACACACACATATATAACTGAAACACACACACACATAACTGAAACACACACACACACACCCCTTCACCAGCACACATACACACATTTTTTTGTGCAGTCAACATGTGAGTGGATGCTTTGTTTTTGCAAAATTAGCGGCGAGTCATGTGGCCACACCAGCAAAAACCGGGCAGATGAACGATAACTGGGACAAAATTTCCGTGAAAAAGTCAACAATCACCAAGCTGTATGATAACCAGGACAAACGATAACCGAGGTTCTGCCGTACAGGAGCAGCGTTCATGGTGTGAATCTACTGGATAACAAACTTGACTCAGAAGACAAAAAGTGAATTTCTGAAAGTTTGGAAACAGCAGGGTTGTTGGTGGAGATGCTTTATTTGGTGACCTTTCAGAACATGGAGGTTCAGGTTCAGTGCTCGGATACTGTCGATGGACATTTTCAGCACATGATGTCTCATCAGTCTTTTTCACATAAACTGAGGTCATTTAATCCAAAATTCATCAGCAGATCTTCACTCTGAGAAGCTAAAGATACCCCGTATCTCTCACCTTCACCTTTAAGTGCAAACGGACCTTTAAGTCAAAGCTTAAGGAAGATTTAAACGCAGTTTTCTCATCTCCTCATCTTCATACACGGCTGCAGCTGTTTTGTGTGCTGGTGTGTATTGATTACTGTTTACATTTGTGTGTGTTTGTTAAACGGAGCCAGAGGGTGGAGAGCGTTAACTTTTATGAGCTCAGTTCACATGTCCCTGTTGGGAGGGTGGGGGACCATTCAGGGGATTTCCATCTCCGAACTCTCTAGAAATCAGTATACAGTCACACCACCAGCACTGCAATTATTCAAAGCCCATCCCTGAGCAATTAGCCATCTGATCATCGTGGTAAAAAATGGCCATTCTGAAAATAATGGTGCTCTCCATGGTTCAGTAATTAACGAAGTCCACGAATCACATGCAGACTCACCTTGGTTTAGGACCATGTAGTGCCATTGATTGATAGTTTCTGAGCTGTTGTATATGAGCTAATCCCAAAGATGCTAATCAAGCAGCAAATATGTATAGAGAGGGGTTTCCCATGGCTGGATGGAAAGTTATATTGAGTCATTCATCAGTGCTGCAGTGGAAAACGTCCAGACTGTGGTCACCACAGAAGTGGGGAACCTTTCCTGAACATTTTATCCTTGTCCATCTATAGAAGACAGGCAGGGTTTCCTTTCACAAACAGGAACCTACAGCTGTACCTAGTGCATCCGCCTCCTTGTTGTGTTCCTCTCGGCCTTGGACTGACCCCTGTGCCCTGATCTTGAGATGAGAACACTCAGGGAGTGGAGGGAAATCCGCTGGAAGAGCACCGTCTACCTTTACCTTCTTTCACCATTTTTAGCCTAGCCTAGACTGTGTTTCCTGGGAACAGTCTAGGCAGCCACGTCAGGAAGCTCAAGCCATGTTGAAGATAATATAAGGCTGTGTAACAAGTCTATTGTGCATACACAGTTCACAGATATACAATACATAGTGTGATACATTATATGTGTACTATAGAAGACCCGAGGTACACATATTAAGCATTAAGCTACACATAAACCTGTTGCGGCTCCTACACTACATTTAGCCAAAAAATAATATATACTTTTCAGATTTAAAAAGAAAAAACCTACCCAATGAACAAAATATCCAAATAGTTGAATATTTGGGTCCAGCCCTGGTCAAAGTTCAAAATAATCTCAAGTGCTGTATACAGTGGGGGAAAAAATATTTAGTCAGTCACTGATTGTGCAAGTTCTCCTACTTAGAAAGATGAGAGATCTGTAATTATCATCATAGATACACTTCAACTATGAGAGACAAAATGAGTAAAAAAATCCATGAAATCACATTGTAGCATTTTTTTTTTAATTATTTGTAAATTATGGTGGAAAATAAGCATTTGGTCACCTACCAACCAGCAAGAATTCTGGCTCTCACAGACCTGTTGGTTGTTCTTTAAGAAACCCTCCTATTCTGCACTAATTAAATGTATTAATTGTACCTGTTTTAACCTGTTATGTCTATAAAAGACTCCTGTCCACACACTCATTTAATCTCACTCCCAAGAGCTTTCTAAAGACAACAGGGACAAAATTATAGACCTGCACAAGGCTGGGATAGGCTAAAGGACAATAGGCAAGCAGCTTGGTGAGAAGACAACAACTGTTGGCAAAATTATTAGAAAATGGTAGAAAAACAAGATGACTGTCTTGGGCTCCATGCAAGATCTCACTTCATAGGGTAAGGATGATTCTGAGAAAGGTCAGAAGTCAGCCCAGAACTATACAGGAGGACTTGATCAATGACCTGAAGAGAGCTGGGACCACAGTCTCAAAGAGAACCATTAGTAACACACTATGCCATCATGGTTTAATTTTATGCAGGGCATGCAAAGTCCTCCTGGTCAGGTAGCACATGTCCAGCCTCATTTGAAGTTTGACAATGACCAGAGGAGGCATGGGAGAAGGTCATGTGGTCATATGAGACCAAAATAGAGCTTTTTGGTACCTACACCACTCGACATGTTTGGAGGAAGAAGAATGTTGAGTTGCATCCCAAGAACACCATACCTACTGTTAAGCATGGGGGTGGGAACATCATGCTTTGCAGCTGTTTTTCTGCAAAGAAGACAGGACAACTGATCCATGTTAAGGGAAGATTGAATGGAGCCATGTATTGTGAGATTTTAAGCCAAAACTTGCTTCCATCAGTGAGAGCACTGAAGATGGAACATGGCTGGGCCTTCCAGCATGACAATGATCCCAAACACACCGCTCGGGCAACAAAGGAGTGGCTTCGTAAAGGTCCTGGAGTGGCCTAGACAATTTGTGAAGGGAGTTGAAAGTCTATATTGCCCAGCGACAGTCCCAACTCATCATTGCTGTAGAGGAGATCTGCATGGAGGAATGGGCCAATATACCAGCTACAGTGTGTACAAGCCTGAAGACTTACAGCAAACATGTGTTGCCAACAAAGGTTATGTTACAAAGTATTGAGTTGAACTTTTGTTATTGACCAAATACTTATTTTCCACCATAATTATAGTTGAAGTCATAGTTGAAGTGTACCTATGATGTAAATTACAGACCTCTCTCGTCTTTCTAAGTAGGAGAACTTGCACAAGCAGTGCCTGACTAAATACTTTTTTTCCCCACTGTATCTTCAGATTCATGTCAGTTACTCACTTCTTTATGATTTAAAATGAAATAGTGGATGGAAATGTAAACCAATAGTGAAAACAACACATCATTCAACAGAACAACTTGTCCTTTTCATATATTTATTTATTTACAAGTTCTTGCTCTGTTTTGAGTATCCACACTGACAGACCAGTGCTTGGTTGCCTAATATATTTAGTTTTACAGTGGGGAATTTTGATTTTTGTTTTTTTTTTCTTTTCACTCAAGAAACAACATGAAATTCATTTTAAAACAGCATGAAATGTCTTATAGGTTAAAAGAGCATTTGAGCAGAAATTACCTTACTATTCATTATTAATAGCTATTCGAAATTGGCTTACGAAAAGAAATCCCAACAGTCCCTCAAATATGGAGGCCCACACAAAGACTGGCAGGCAGTATCCTTTAAAAGCAAATAAATGGTCTACCATATTTACAGGTGCTTCAGTCTTCCATTCGGAGGCTTTTTGGTTTCCTTACCTTACAGGCTGACCACCTCAGTTTAACCACCATGTGGACTCTCTTAAATGTGTGTGGTATGCCACAGGACACATGGCAGTGTAAGCCACTGTTCTTTAAATACTGCTCTGGGCTTTTTGACCTTCCAAAAACAGCCGTTTTCTTTCCCCGGCATTTGTTTACTACCATAAATTGTCATCAAGGCCTCGGATTCTCTCATTATATACAATCTCTGTTTACCAGTGACAGTCGGGTGCATTTTGGTTTATTGTTATTACTTTTATTAGCTTCCACAGACATTTTTGGATTCCCGTTTTATTTCCTTTTTAAGAAAAGTTTATGGGTTTATGGCTTTGAGGTTGAGAGATTTGCTTTGCAATCACCTTGTTGTGTCCGGTGTAACTCCAGCTTACTAATGACCTTGTTATTGTGTTTACTCTGTGTGGTAGATTAAGGTGGAGAATGCGAATGACTTCCAGGACATCACCAGCGTGGTGGCCCTCGCCAAAACATACGCAACAGCAGAGCCCTTTGTTGACTCCAAGTACGACATCCGGATCCAGAAAATTGGAAGTAACTATAAAGCATACATGTAAGGATTGAGATCTCTGTGTCTACATAACAAGGTGGAGGACTATTAGTGTCAAAATGATTCTGTTACCGATCCAGCTGGATAGCGTAGTGGATAACACCACAAACACTGCAGTAATAATAATAACAGTTCAGCTTGAATCCAAATGCCACATGTTTTTATTTTATAACAATTCCTAACAGTCTACTGGTAAAGCCTCTTTTTTTAATATTTTATGTTTAAAAAGTATTTCTGCTGTTCTGTGTTTTTGTTGTGCTGTCTAGTCTAGGATGGCGGGTTCAGCTGCACTAAGCCATTATAAACATCAGCATCATAACCATTTAATACTCATACATTACAGACACAAAAACCATCCCTAGCTAGATTGTCATCAGTATACACAGAGCTGCTTTAAGTCTATACACGTCTACCAAATCTCTGTGATAGGCAGAAATCACAAAGCTGAAGATTTTTTAATTTTGTACCAGACAACAGACTGTACCTGCTGCTCCGTTTATCATGGAAAAGGAAATTTGTAGGTTCATGAGTGTAATTTCTGCACCATTTAAGATGGAATGTGGAACCTTTTTATGGCCAGATTGCTTTGAGACGATGACTATTGTACAAAAAACTGCTTTTCAAATACATTTAAATTGCACATTTGTACAATGTCATCTTGTTGATGATATCATCACAATGTTCCACACTGCAAAGACAGCACTACTTGAATTAACCCAAATATTCTTAAATGTGATAAAAAAAATTTGGGTTTTGAGAAAAAAAAAATCTGCCAGTGGGGTAAGCAAAATGTGCTTGGCTAGAATTCTTATAACTAGCAAATTAATCTTAACTCGTATGTGTTTTTAAATTAAACTAAATTGTCAAAAATGAAAGAAAATTGTGCTTTTTACAAGCAAAAATTGCTTTTCTTAAGAAATACTTTTTAAAATGAGTGTTATGAACTCTTGATTTAGAGTCATTAAATACATTTCTTAAATTGAGAATTTGTTTAAGTGGCCTTATTCTTTAAATAAGAAAAATAATCTCATTCTTATTCTGGAATTTCAACCAAACCATAGTCACACCCTGTAACTGGTAAATAAAGCTCAAGATGAGCAGAAATATCTTATTTAGAAAAAGTTAGACATGTTCTTACAATGAGCTTAATTTTCTTGTGCAAAACTTGTTTGTTAAGAATTTTTTTCTTTTTAGACAAAAATAAGAAAGAATGTCCATAAACATTTTTTTTCATTTTCTCAATTATTTTTGCAGTGCACTACTCTTAACCCTCTGGAGTCAGCTCTCTCGTCAGTGGTATATTAACAAAATTCCTCAAAAACATTTATATAACTGCTAGAAACAAAAATAACATACCCCAAAAACCTTAAAGGGTCTACTTTTTAAATATATATATATATATATATATATATAGCTTGAATTAAAATATGTTTTAGATTCTTGTGAGAGGAGCTTAAATAAGCAGAGACACGTCTGTGAGAGTGACTCAAGACATCTGCACATAATTTCCCACCAAAAAACATATAATTCATATGATAATGACATGGTAATTCCAGACATTCCATTGGTGGGTTCCAGCATCCTGGAATCTGTGGAATGTGCAAGTGAACAAAAGACCTCACACGTATCTCAAATATTCAGTGTAGGGTTAGTGGCTGAGTGAAAACAGAGTGTCGCCTCACATTAGTTAAGCTTTGCAAATAAAACCACATGCAATTTATAAAAACTGTAATGAGCAGTGTGTAGCCAACACCTCTGTTTATTCAGTTCTGAGCTCAAAAGTCTTGTCTTGAGATGTTTAGAGTGTTTTTTACACAATATATCAGCACATATGATAAGTTTAGAGCAGATTTAATCTGAATATAGATTTATGACACTCTCTTAGTGTTTTGACTCTGTTGTTGCTGAGTTTGTGCTGAACAAAAGCCTGTGTAAAAAATACATTTAGATGTGTGTAATTTGTAAAAATAAATAAATAAATACATAAATAAATGTCAGACTACATCAGATTGTCTGAAATACCCTCAGACTCCAGGGAGTTAATTCACTAGAATCAAACAAAAATTAAACATCAATATTTTCTCATATAAAGTTAGATACCATTGAATTCTGCCCTTTTAAATCTGTTTATTCACTTCTCTAGCAACCCAGCTGTATATTTCTTGTATAACCCTTATGTTTCAAATATATTTAGCCATAGATGACAGCTGTGTTCATTAGCTGAGAACCTCAGGCTTTATAGAGACAGGGAGACAAACATTCCTCCGGCCAGTAGAACAGTCCCTGGCAGTGTGTGACTATGGGAAATGGTCAGTTATACCACACATCTGCTTTAAAAGCACCATCGCGTCACAGGTCTGTGTATGTATGTTATGGACCCTGTGCTGCACTCTGTCAGTGCTGCGCCCTGCTGTGGCATCCTCTTTGGCTTTCAGAGGGGAAGCAGTGGCGTCTTCATGGCCTGTCCTAACCATAGTGTGGCTATTCTCTACACCCAGCGTCGCCAGCGGTGTGGCACTGAACGAGCGCTTTCCAGTATAGCCGTGGGAATCTTCCCAGAACCTTCGCTGACGCTGACCGTGTTCAGTTGCAGCTGTTGTTTTCCCCAAACTAGTGCTTCTGCAGTGGCTCCGCACAAAGGTCCTCTTATATCTCCAACATATTTAACCAAGAATGGCAGTTGTGTTCACAGCTGCATGCTGGTAAAATCCAGCTTTATATGGCTGACATATGCTGCCCCAACAAAAAGATGATATAGCAGCTGTGGTGCTACATGTTGCTAGTGTAATATGCTCTTCAGTGTATTTTGATGTAAATACAGATTGGCCTGAATTATTTTAATGTAAACAATTTATATAACACACCCTTCTGCAGTATCAGTAATGCCAAGACCTGTACTGTGATGACTATTAATAATCAACATTTTGTACATCCCAGATTGAGGCTGAGCTCTGAAAGCCTCTGATACAGTATCACAATACAGTGGTAACCCTACTTATGAGCATCCGCACTAATGAGTATTCCAGGTAACGAGTCGAGATCTCTGAATATTTTTTGTTCCAGGTAACGAGTAAAATTCCAAGTAACGAGTAGCGTAAATTAGGTCAAATATGCCAACCACTAGGGGCGCGGCGGTCGTAGCATCCCCTAGATACTAGCGTAGAAGAAGAGGTCAGTCATTACCTTTGACCGCTGTCCAGTGAAAGTGAAAGTGCTAGTGAAAGTGACACAAAGACAGCAAAAGGTAGTGAACAAGAAAGTTAGATACATTTTACTTTTACTTTTCATATGATAAGTGTAACCATGCCATACACGTACACCCGTCCTCCTGTCCTCCTTAGCTGCCAGCCTACACGAGCACCGTCGGCCTCCCTCTTCTTAGCTGCTAGCCTACACGAGCGTATAGCATGTATAGCATCCAATTCCATTTAGTCTGAAACTCCATCTGTGCCCGTATTCACACTGCCAGCCCAAATCAGATTTTTGATGTGATTTTGAGAGTCCAGACAGTCATAAAACCAAGGAATTTTTTATAATTTTTGCCAATTTTCTCCTTTTCCCAATGTGGTAGTCGCCAATTAACCCAACCCATTAGTGGCTTTCCCCATCACTTTGCACTGTCCCTGACTCTAGGAGGGTGAAGACATGCTGCATGTGATGCCACAGCCTCTTTTTGAGCTACCGCTTGATACAAAGTCCCTGTGGAACCAACGCGCTCAGAGGAAAGTGCTCCAGTTTTGAATGGACTAATCAGTAGACGCCTGAGCCAGTGGACATTGCAGTGTGAGAGTGATGGAGAGAGAGAGAGCGCCATCTACCTGCCCAGAGAGAGCACTGCCAATTTTGCTCTCTTGGGCCCCAGCTGTTGATGGCAAACAGCATGACCGGGATTCAAACTCACGATCCTCTGGTCATAGTGTCAGCGTCTTAGCCTGCTGAGCCACTCGGGGCCCCAAACCAAAGGAATTTTTTGTCTCTCATAGTTGTGAATGTGAATGTGGTTTGAAATGTATTTCCAATCAGATTTCTACAGAGTTACTGTATCCCAGTCCTGACACTCAAATTTGACATCAGAAATTATGGGTAACCCTTTCTTTTACAGTCACCTAAGTTCTAGGTATGTACCAGGTAAGTATGAGGTACCAACTCTAAATTACTTTGTAATTATGTTTCACATCAAGATGCTAAATACCTTGACAGTCTAAAGTAATTACAGAGAAATTATCTTGCAGACTCTAGGTATTAAAGGGTACATCTGAGGTACAAGCACCAAAGACCTAGGTAATGATTCTGGGTAATATGATGGTAAGTACTAAGACAGTCTAAATAATTACACAAAAAATATCTCACAGGTTCTAAGTATAAACTGGGTACAAGTAAGGTACAAACATTAAAGTATGTTGCTAAGTACCAGGACAGTCTAAAAAAGTCTTGATTACACAGAAACAGCTCACAGGTATTGACCACCAAGAACGAGGTACTAACCTGGGTAAGGTGACTGTATGTACCAAAGTAATTGAATGTAATTACACTGAAATGCTTTTCAGGTTCATGGTACAGTGTTTTTGTAATTACCACCTTGGTTTTCTGAATAATTATCCAATTCTCAGGTATTTTACCATCTTCTTTAAAACAGAAGCATTTCAGTGTAATTACATTTAATTACTTTGGTACATACAATCACCTTACCCAGGTTTGTATCTCGCTCTTGGTGGTCAATACCTATGAGCTGTTTTTGTGTAATCAATTTAGACTGTCGAGGTATTTAGCATCTTGGTATTACTAAGTAATTTAGGGTTGGTACCTCACACTTACCTGGTACATACCTAGAACTTAAGGGACTGTAAAAGAAAGGGTTACCAATTTCTTTTGCATGAGTCAAAATGCCACAAACAATGAGAAATCAAACCAGAAGTGACAGAACCTGTGAGATTCAAGCCGAGTGTCAAATATTCATGCTTAAAGTTGACTGTGTGATTATTTGGAGGGTGAAGTGTTGCACCTCGGTACGAAGCCTATGAGTCTCCCAGTACATGCCACTCATACTGACATTATAATAATCCCTTATTAGTCCCACACACACTAGCGGTGGGCCGTCCTATCCACAGCGCCCGGACAGCAGTTAGGGGTTAGGTGCCTTGCTCAAGGGCACTTCAGTCAAGACCTGAGTTAAGATATCTGTATCTAAAAGAGACTTGTGGTTTCTGTCTCTGAACAGCCATCTGTATTAAGTACAAGCTAAATTCAGGTTTGTCCATGTTGTCAGTTTTATAGCTAACAGTAATCCATAGAGCAGGGATTCTCAACAGGTGTTAGCTGGGAACCCACATTTTCTCATGGTCGTTAAGTCACGACCCACTTCTGTAGAATACAAACCAAACAAATTTAAATTTATATTTATCAGTAATAAAATATTAATACATTATTACATATTATTAAATATTTATAAACTGTAAAAGCATGTAGCAAAAAATTATCACCCAATTTTGTGTTTCACCTTTTCAGTCAACTTCACTCCAACTCATTACCACCAAATGAGTATAATGAAATTATACCTCATTTCTGAGTAAAAATAAGCAGAAATTCTGATTTATTTTGATAATAGTTACACTTAGAGGCATGTAAATGGATGGTTATCACAGACTGGTAGCTGCACACACACAGACACACACTCAAATGTTAATGGTTTTAATATGAAACCTCTGATATTAAAATATGTCTAGTTAACGTGACACAGACAGAACAAATGTCCAACATATTAACTTACAGTGGCAGGTGAACACGAACTGCTGGCTAACTTGCAAAACACCAGTTTACAAGTCCAGACTTGTTGAACACTAAAAAAACATATCATGTTAATTTTATGTTTACTCAATTATCAGCATGAAATTATGAAACGTCTTTAAATATAAAGCAAAAATAAGTCATGTCAAACATGTATTTAAAGATATTAAATATTGGGTCAAATTGACCCCAAACATAATATGATGGTTAATATAGCGTAACATTGTTTTTGGAAAAGAAAAACTACAGGGGACCAAAACCGCCTGTTGTCTCTTTTTTTTTTTAAGATAAAAGACGAGTACAAAATCATATAAGCATTAATTATTTTTAATTGTTTTCAAATGTATTTATTTTTTACAAACTGTCCGTGACCCACCAGTTGAGAATCGCTGCCATAGAGTCTCATAAAAGTCTGTTTTCTATTACTTACCAAAAGGATGTGTTTGGAGAAAAGTTTGGGATGATTTAGTTTACATTAAAACTAATTGTTGGGATAAAAGCTTCCATTCCATATTAACCAGTTTCTTAAACAGTGCAGTACATTCTGGCCCTTGGTAGGAAATTCAAATAAGAAATTAACTTCAGCTTCTTCATTTCTGCTGATTTTAAAGAGATGCAGTAGACGTGTGTAGACGTTTTGGACTTAAAGAGGTATACTGATCTGTGCTACTTGTGTCACTGACGTGGTTATAATCTGGTTTAGATTGACTGATTGTGCTTTTATGTGGCATTATGTGCAGTAGTGGAGACTCTCGTGTCTCACTAATTGGCTAGAATCTCTGTGGAAGCTCTTGGACTAAAGTGTACTGACATTTGCTGCCCTTCACCGACCCCCCAGGTCCTTCACCGGTGGACCCCCCAGCATCCCCAGACAGCCCCCCTCCTGGGAATGACTTTCACCACTGACCACTCTCACATGCCCCTACTTACAGGGGTTAGACAATGAAAGTGAAACAGCTGGTTTTAGACCACAATAATTTATTAGTAGGTGTTGGGCCTCCTTTTACAGCCAATACAGGGTCAATTGATCTTGGGAATGACATATACAAGTCCTGCACAGTGGTCAGAGGGATTTTAAGCCATTCTTCTTGCAGGATAGTGGTCAGGTCACTACGTGATGCTGGTGGAGGAAACCGTTTCCTGACTCGCTCCTCCAAAACACCCCAAAGTGGCTCAATAATATTTAGACACAAAGACTTGCTGTCTTGGTCACAGATGCGCCAGCAAGACGTGCAGCAACAATTTGTCCTCTTTTGAACTCTGGTATGTCACCATAATGTTGTGTGCATTGTAATATACTATATAACTGTGCTCTTACCTGCTAACTGAACCTTCACACTCTGCTCTTACTGGTGCAATGTGACATTAATGAAGATTGGCCACCAGACTGGTCCAATTTAGCCATGAAACCTCCCACGCTAACATGACAGCTGTTTCATTATCTAACCCCTGTACATCCCTGCAGACTGAAACTGAACCCTTAGTGAGTGTAAATGTGGTCACTGTGTGTTGCCGTACAAATGAAGGTATGAGCTGAAGTGACGCTGAATACTTGGCCGTATCACAGCAGCCTCTATATGTAACTCTGTCAACCAGCGATGACATCACTGACTAAACTGTAGGCCGCACATTGTCTGTGTGAGTAAGAGTGAGTGAAAGAGCGAGATAACTGTGGGATGAATCATTGCACTTATCTACACAAATAAACGCTGTCCAGCCGCTCGGCATGGCCTCTTCCTCTCTCACACACGACGCAGCAGTGACACAGTTCTCACTTTGAACTTTTCACTTTCCAACCTAAACTACACAACAGAGCTTTATGACTGTCTGCTTATCTTCTCTTCACTTCCACACCACTTTCCTCCAGTGCCCATCACATCACAAGCACGGCGGCTTGACGCAAGTCTGCCTGATTGTGACTCGTGGGCCGTGTTGATAGCGGGGGGGTTTTGAATATCTGGAAGTTGAAGAAAAGAGATGGAGTGACTAAGAATGAAACTATTGGCTGATGTTATCGTTATCTGTACTTCAGACAAAGGAAAACAGCACTTGACTCACTTCTCCCTGTTATTCTCCCCACTGCTGTCTTTTGTTTGAATGTTTCACCATTGTTCTCTTTTTCTCTTTTCTGTCTAGGAGGACCTCCATTTCAGGAAACTGGAAGGCTAACACAGGCTCTGCTATGCTGGAGCAGATTGCCATGACAGACAGGTGAGTCTGCACATATGAGGGATAAGTCAATCAGAACAGAATGAACATCATACATAACATAATCTAACATTGTTTTAATGTAGACAGACAGTCAGACAGACGAGCAGATAGACAGAGAGATGAACAGTAGGACAGACAGGCAGACAGGATCGATCGAGAGATAGACAGGTAATCAGATATATATAAACAGGCAGACATATAGATAGATAGTCACACAGGAGGAGAGACAGGCAGACATACATAGATGTATAAATAGAAAGACAGACGGATAGATGGATGGATGGATGGACGGATGGGCAGATGGATGGATGGAAGAGTAGATGGATGGATGGACAGGTAGATGGATGGATGGACAGATGGATGAATGGATAGACAGATACATTACTAACCCTGTAAAGCTGCTTTGTGACATCAGTTGTAAAAAGCGCTTTATAAATAAAATTTGATTGATTGATTGATACATGGACAGATGGATGGACTAATGGGCAGGTGGATGGATAAATGGCAGATGGATGGATGGAAAGATAGATGGATGGATGGAAGGATGGAAGAGTAGATGGATAGGTAGATGGATGGATGAACAGATGGATGGATAGATGGACAGATAGATGGATGGATGGATGGACAGGTAGATGGATTGATGGATGAATGGATGGATGGATGGACAGATAGATGGATGGATGGATGGACGGATGGGCAGATGGATGGATAAATGGCAGATGGATGGAAGGATGGAAGAGTAGATGGATGGATGAACAGATGGATGGATGGAAGAGTAGATGGATGGATGGACAGGTAGATGGATGGATGGACAGATGGATGAATGGATGGATGGACAGGTAGATGGATTGATGGATGGATGGACGGATGGGCAGATGGATGGATGGAAAGATGGATGGATGGAAGGATGGAAGAGTAGATGGATGGATGAACAGATGGACGGGTGGATGGATAGATGGACAGATGGATGGATAGATGGACAGATGGATGGATGGATGGATGGACGGCTGGGCAGATGGATGGATGGAAAGATAGATGGATGGATGGAAGGATGGAAGAGTAGATGGATGGATGAACAGATGGATGGGTGGATGGATAGATGGAGGGATGGATGGACAGAGATGGATGGATGGAGAGATGGATTGATGGATGGGTAGATGGATGGATGGACAGATAGATGAATGGATGGATGGATGGATGGGCAGATGGATGGATGGATGTTAGATAGTTGGATGGATGGAAGGTTAGATGGATGGATGGATGGACAGATAGATGGATGGATGGACAGATAGATGGATGGATAGATAGATGTATGGATGGATGGACAGATGATGGATGGAGTGATGGACAGAGAGATGGATGGATGGAGGGATGGACAGATAGATGAATGGATGGATGGATGCGCAGATAGATGGATGGATGAATGGTTGGACAGATAGATGGATGGATGGACAGATTGATGGATGGAGGGATGGACAGAGAGATGGATGGATGGAGGGATGGACAGATGGATGGATGGATGGACAGATGATGGATGGAGTGATGGACAGATTGATGGATGGATGGACAGATGATGGATGGATGGATGGACAGAGAGATGGATGGATGGAGGGATGGGCAGATGGATGGATGGATGTTAGATGGTTGGATGGATGGATGGTTAGATGATGGATGGATGGATGGGTGGATGGACAGATGGATTGGTGGATGGGTAGATGGATGGATGGACAGATAGATGAATGGATGGATGGATGCGCAGATAGATGGATGGATGAATGGTTGGACAGATAGATGGATGGATGGAATAGATTGATGGATGGAGGGATGGACAGATAGATTGATGCGCAGATAGATGGACAGATTGATGGATGGAGGGATGGACAGATAGATGGATGGATGGACAGATGATGGATGGAGTGATGGACAGATTGATAGATGGATGGAGTGATGGACAGAGAGATGGATGGAGTGATGGACAGATGATGGATGGAGGGATGGACAGATGATGGATGGAGTGATGGACAGATGATGGATGGAGTGATGGACAGATAGATGGATGGATGGA
>BRDA01068496.1:0-11759 GCA_036984385.1 Crenuchus spilurus
AGCTGGTTGACCAGCAACATCTTGCTGGTAAAGCTGGTTGACCAGTATGATCTTGCTGGTTTTGTTGGTCAACCAGCATGGGCAGTCACACACACAATTCACGGACACAACACTGCCGCCTGTGTGAACACAGTATTAAAAGTTAAAGTTTCTCGCTTACGGAGAGAGCAGTGCGTCCATGCCTTAAGAGCCAACAGCGTCACAATATGTTTAAATATCATACAAATAATTTTTGATGTCACTCTTTCACATTTATCTGATCATTTATCTCTACTTTCCTCCGACTTGGTCTTTATGACTTGAGACTTGACTTAGACTTGAGACAGATGACTTGAAAAGACTTGATTTTTTTTATTTAAATATTTGCAATTTAAAAGTAGTTACAATATTTTATTCTGAAGCATGATTGGCTCACTTTACAGTGCAGGCAGCATGCAGAACGCTAAACAGCAATAACGAGCCGTTGTAGCACCTCGTTCGGGCAAGGAGGAGACCAAATGTTTAATATAATTTTCGCCTGATGAACATGTGAACAGTCAGCTTAAAAACGCACAAAATACTGAAACGTGCAGCTTATTTTCTGAGATAATGAGAGAGAAAGGATGTAACAGGATGACAGAGCAACCTAAACAGTGCTATATAAAAGTAAACACGTCAGATGTGCGTCCTTCTACAAACCAATCAGTGTCGAGTGTAGGAAGACGCACACCACGTAAGTGATGACGACAGCACGTGGGTGTGTCATAATAAAAGTCCTTGGAGTGCTTTAAATGCAGTGTGAAAACAAACCTAACTGGACTAAATGTATACAAAAAATAAAAAATTATAAAATAAATAATAAATAAATTAAAAAAACACATGGTTTTTGTATGCCACATGCTATTGTTGTTATTTTGTTCTGTTCATATGTACACTGTCTAGCAACCTTGACATCTAGCATATGTAGAGATAAGATTGCTTAAATTTGAAAGTTATGCTAAAGTTAAATATTTCTTTAATGTTGTGGCAGAGATGTTTGCTAGTGTGGATATGAACTGGACAAAACAGCATGAATAGTATGTGGCATACTAAAAACATTATGTGAATGTTTTCATGGTTTGATGTAATGTTTTGTAATGTTTGTAATATTAATATTTCAAACATTGTTTTATAGGTAACAGGTTTACATTTCAGGCAATATGTTTTTATTTATTTTTATACACTTATTTTTATTTTATCTACTATTCAGTTGATGATGTAATGCTTTTTTGTGCTCAGAAATGTTCATCAAGAAGCACCTTCGAGAGATGCATTGATAGGTTATGGAGAAATGGTGTGACCCTCTTGATGGGGGAAGTAAGCCATTAAGAAGTTATGTAATTGTATGTTTGAGGTATATTTTATGTTTAATAGGTTTAGTTTATGTTGAAATAAAACTCAATTTGTATACGACCGTCTATATTGATTGTGGAAACTGGGGTAGATCAGACCATATTTGTATGACTTGACTTGTGATTTGCTTGACTTATAGCAGGGACTCGACTTGACTTGCTTGGTTCTCACCACAGTGACTTGGGACTTGCTTGAGACTTGAAGGCAATGACTTGAGACTTGCTTGTGACTTGCACATGAGTGACTTACTCCCACCTCTGCTTCTTTATGCAAACAATCACCGATAAACCGAACTTTGTTTTGTCCAAATTAATTACTAGCCAAAGTTTGGACAATTTAGGCACAGTGACTGTTACTTTGAGTTTAGGAAATTTAACTTTGCAGCATGAAATGCAGGTTATTAGAAATTAGAAAAAATTTGAAATAGAAAAATAAAAATTTGAAAAGTCAGGGCATCATCCTTGAGTGGGATTTTTTCCATCAGCACCATGCCATTTTAGATTTGGGCAAAGGATTGTGCTGCCTTTATGATCAGGACTTGCCACTACTAAGCACAACAGAGCTAGCTCCATTGAGCTGTACAGCCCAAGTCATGGTGAGCACCACTATACCTCCACAATCTGAAATGCACTGTTTGGCCTCACTAACACCACCTTCTGTTAATTCAGAGATTTTCTTGAACCTCGTCAGCTCAGTATAGAGGGAACTGTTGTAGTAAGGATGCTAACTGAAGCTGAAAACAGACTTACATTGGTATGTGTTATGAATAGTCCTGTTCTGTTGCAACCGGGTTTGCAACTGGGTCAGTTCACTCAATTAATCAAAATGTATTTATATAGCGCTTTTTTCCAATGGATGTTGTCACAAAGCAGCTATACATAATTGGCATCAGTTGGAGGATAACCAAGGGAGGAACCACGACTCACATCAGGGATCCATCCACCTCTGATCAAACTACATCTAGAAATTTACATCATCAGTTAAGTCTGACATTGTGCATTGTCACAATGATAATAATGACAATAAAACAATGATAATAATAGTGGTAATTGCATCCATATGGGGTCAAATGAAAAGTGAATCAGCCTGGAAGCATCAGGTCTGATTATTGCTAGCAGGAGTCCATTTCTATTTCAGTGTAATTGATGGTGGTGGGTAATGATGAGGGGCCAAGGTTGGCCGAGGTACATATAGATGAGTGCTGATTGCCAGCAATAGATGTAGGCGAGCTGATGGTCTTGTGTGGACCACAGGAGAATCCACCTCAGGAGTAGACGGAAATGACAGCAGTATGTCTAGCGGACCCAGTGGTTCATCGAGGACTACAGGTGAATCCAGCCTGTTACATGTCTGCCCAGTCTAGGAGTAAGGACGGAGTAACAATAGTAATATGACCAGGTGAAATGTGATGATAACCAGTGTGAAGAGACAGGTCAATGAGACAAGACAACCATAATGAGTTTTATCAGGCAGAGTTTACTAAAGGTAAAAGCAGTGGGATAGACATACAAATGGAGAGACAAATCATCAGGTGAGGAGAGACATCAGCAGAGTTTTCTAAAAGTATAAGTGGACCATGGACAGTGCCATAGGAAAGAACCAAGTAAAAACAGCTTACCTGCATAACACCAAATCTTCCTTTTCCAAAAACTACATAAAGGGCACCTGCCCCTAAATCCTAGTGGCACCTATACAGAAAGTTTACCTACATGTGTGTGAAATCAGTGGGCCCAAACTAACACATGTCCACCTTTATTCAAGAGTGATTACACAAAGTGGTACTACATCAGAAGCTGACCTAAAAGAAAGTGCTTAAGCAGGTGTAGATAAAAACATTCTCAAGCTTCCTACAGAAACTAAAACCACAATACAAAAGTTACTTTAGATAAAAACAGTTCATAAACATAACATCCCAAAAACAAATCACATCACTCTATCTTTTTCAAAGTCACTACACCAGTCTCATATAGTCTCTGTGGAGTCAGAGCTCACTTCCTGGTTGGAGTCAGCTGCTTATGAAACAGATGTCCAGCCCCCTCCCAGCAGAGATCTAGTCCATGATTGGCTGGAACATAATGAGGGCCAGAAGGTAACTGTCCAAAAGAAATGACTATGTGCTCCTCGTGCACGTAACACAACCCCCACACACAAAACAACACAAACAAAAATGTGTTGAACTTCAGTGTTCTCCTCTGGACTGGGGTGAATTCCTGAGAGAAGTACCAGACTGGATGCAGGATTCCCTCTAGGTCATTCTGTAACCATGCAGGCTACCAAATCACTGGCATCCCCCTCATAACAAAACCTGCAAAATCAGGGTAGAGAGAACAGGAGCAGAAGACAGTAACATCTCAATACTCTGAAAACATGTACACAAACAGGGCACCACACAAATGGAACAGAAGGGCGATGGAAGAGGCCAAGGTTATACATAATGCCAAGGCAGGGCTCAACATCATGCCAAGGCAATTTCTAAAAAATTACACAACCTCTCTTCATAAAAGTTCTTTTCATAACCTTAACCATTGACTGGTTACTTAACCTTAATGTCATGTTGGGAAACTAGTCTGAAAAAGACATACTTAAACAAAACAACATCAGCTGAAAAGCCCCTAGAAAACATAAGCCTTGAGCATATTACAATGACACTATATCCACAACATTGGGTCAGGAAGTTCTTAATACTCAATTTTGCCTTAAACAAATGAGTACAAAACAGTCACATAATCCAATACTGACCGTTCACTTTATGTGAAGACTGACAAAGGCTCAAAAAAAAAAAAAATCTAAAACGGTCTTTGAAACGTGTGTCCAAAACTAAATCCAAAAGAACTACACACTAAAGCTCAAGAACTCCTAAACAGATTCACGAATGGCAAACCTTAATAATGGGACTAGAAACTACATAATACTACATCCAACAGACATGACTCACTAAAACAACCCAGACAAAACCTTAATCACTTTGTGATTCATCAAGCAGACCAATAAGAGCTTACTAAAACCCAAACAATTACTAGAACCATATCACACAAAAGGACCACCTCAAGAAACTATTGAAACTATTGTTCATTCAAATATATTACACAATGTGATCAGGAAGGCAATTCTTAAAATCTCTTAACAGAACTGACTCATATGCTCATAAAATAGCTGCCTTAACCAAATCGTGTTGCAAACTACCTTGAAGGGACAAACTGAAACAGGCTGCCTAAACTTTAACAACTAGTTTACATTGTAAATACCACACTTCAGCAGGCCAGCCTTATGTTTCTGCTAATCTTTCCAACACACAAACTGTCCACCTCAGTTTCTCTGAACACAGGCACTAACGTAATGTACTTACTAATGTCAGCTGTAAGAATCGGAGGAGCAACGGCAGCAGACATAGACGATGTAGGCACACCTAAACAGGACACAGGTTAAATCAAGTAAAACTAATAAGGATACACAGCCTTGATCAGAGGCAAGCAGATCATTTGTTATCTTAATAAGAGCTGTCTCAGTGCTGCGATGGGGTCTAAATCTAGATTGGAACTTTTCATAAATTTGTTTTTTATGCAAATATGAGCAAAGTTGTTTTCCAAAATTTTAGACATGAATGGTAAATTAGAAATAGGTCTATAATTGGACAATATATTAGGATCTAGATTTGATTTCTTAATCAAACGTTTAATAACTGCTAGTTTAAAAGCTTTGGGTATGTGTCCTAGATTAAGGGACGAGTTTACTATTGTTAAAATAGGTTTAATTGTAACTGACAGTTTCTTTAAGTAGTTTTGAAGGAATAGCATTTTCTCCAGATGTAGTTGTGTTATTGGATTAAGAACTTCCAGCCTATCTTCCAAAGCCGTGTTTTGTTCTATTTAATCTAAGTCTGATAGCAGACAGCTTGGGTTTAAGGCTACAGATGCATTTTTTTGTCTAATATTTTCTATTTTATTATGAAAAAAGTCCATAAAGGTGTCACTAGTAAGATTAGCTGGAATCAGAGTTTCACGCTAAAAAGTTCTCTAGGATTGTTTTTACTGGTTTCAATCAGGGATGCCAGGTATTGTATTGTAAGTATGTTCAGCTTTATTGAGAGCTTTTTTATACTCAGTAAAGCTGTTTTTCCAGGCACAGTGTAATATTTCTAGTTTAGTTGACTGCCATTTCCTCTCTAGTTTCCGAGCTACTTGCTTTAAAGTGCGAGTCTGATCATTATACCATTGGGCAAACCTTTTCTGTCTCATCTTTTTATATTTAAGAGGTGCTACCATGTCTAGTGTTGAACGGAAGGTAATTTCCTACAGTCAGTCTTTCTAAATCCTTTGGGCTTAATGAAGAGTAAATGGGAATTGATAAGTCTCAGAGGTTTTCTATAAATTGTTGGGCTGTATGTGATGTTATTGAGCGTTTCATACAATATTGTGATTGAGATGTAGCTCATAAGAGATTAAATAATGATCTGAAACTGCTGGATTTTGAGGAAAAACGTTTAAATTATCCAAGTTAATTCCAAAGGTCAAAACTAAATCCAGGGTATGATTACAATAGTGTGTAGGTTCTTTTACATGTTGGGTAATACCTGTCGAATCTAAAATAGCTGTAAACGCCTTTTTTAATGAGTTGTCTATATTTTCAAAATGAATATTAAAGTCTCCTACAATTATTACTTTATCACTGTACACTACTATACTTAACACAAAGTCACTGAATTCTTTTAAGAATTCTGAGTAGGGCCCTAGAGGCCTGTATATATTAAATAATGAAAATGCAAGTTTATTTGTAGCTGGATTGGTTATATTAATTGAAAGAATTTTAAAAGAATTAAATGTCTCACAGTATTTCTGTTTAATGTTTAAAGTGTTTTGGTAGATTATACCTACACTGCCTCCAGTTCCTGACAATCTAGGACTGTGAATGTAATTATAACCTTCAGGGCTGGCTTCATTTAGGGTTAAATATTCATCAGGTCTAATCCATGTTTCCATAAGACATAAAATATTCAATTTCTGATCACTTATAATTTCATTCACAATAAGTGCTTTTGAACTTAGAGATCTTATATTGAGTAACCCAAACTTTAGATCTGAGGTACTATAATTATTATTTGGATATGATAATGGAATATTAATTAAGTTACTAAGACATGTCAGGAATGATAACCCAGCCATCGGACTCAGAAACTCCAATTCCCATCAACCAGTGCAGCGCGCTCAACCAATCAGCGTTCGGTCCAAAAGTGGCTTTCGACTGAATACTGAGCATGCACAGCTGATACTCATTTCAAAGACTCTATATAAATCTTTCTCTATCACAGCTTAGACGCAAAGTATTGCCACTATCTTAGTGCCTTACCAAGTGTTATCTCTCATCATAGTCTCTCTTTGTATTTTTGATTTTTATGCTTTCGTCTTTGACTTTGTCTTTGCCTTGGCCCTTTTGGATTGTTTGCTCGTGTGTTTATGCATGCTTTGCTGACCTTGAACTCAGCCTGCCTGCTTTGCTTAAGCCCTCTTGCAGTCATTCTGAGTTGTATAGGTTGTTTATTTTTGACCCCTTCGCTTCTAAATTTGAACTATTATTCAATTCGCGAGTGTCTGGTTTCCTGATTTTGATCTAAATACTGAAAAAATACTTCACCATAAAGATGCAGACAGCAGATTCGGATCCTATGCAGAAGGCGATCTCCTCACAAGGTCAGTTGTTGGGACAACACCAACAAATGTTTCATGAATTATCTCTGAACTTGAGCAAGCTGGCACAAACTGTTACCGAGCAGCAGACAATTGCCATGCTTTGCTCTAATATTCAGAAGCTTACTGAGACCGACCCTCAACAGAGCGTCGCTAATAACACTGCTTTACCAGCCACCACTGTCACAGCAGTGGTACTGCCATATCAAAACCTGTTTCAAGCCATTCAACCAGAGAGATTTGAGGGTTCTCCAGAGAACTGTGCTGGATTTTTAATGCAATGTGATATTTTTATGTCACACAATCCGCCTCAGTCTGAAATAGCTAAGACTGGTCTAGATAGATAGATAGATAGATATATACTTTATTAATCCCTTGCGGGAAATTCAGGTCCCAGCACTGCTGGCAGGGCAGCCGCTTGTGCAGCGCCAACCTTAATACAGAAAATAAGGAAAACATACATGAGGAATGTGGGGAAAAAGAGAAAAAAAACATGTGATACATGTGAAAAAAAACTCTTTGCATAGCACATGTAAGAACAAGACATAAGCTGATGAAGACGTTTGGTTCAGTTCAGGAGAGGATGGGTGGGGGGGGCAGCTGGACCAGCACACTGCCTGCAGCAAGTCAGTCTGTGTTCAAGTCCTCAGATGGCAGCGAGGCCACAGAGTCGCCATAGAGACAACCTTGAATTACTCCAGAAAGTCCACAAAGTCCAACTTTGTTTAGGTTAGCGAGGGAAGGGGAGAGATAGAGTCTCTGTGAAGACATTCCTCAGGGGAGGTTAAATCTCCAGGCGCCTCTCGAGGTCATCTGGTGATAAGGGGGGAGCCGAAAAACAGATTAGCACAAATTTTCTGCAAATAACCCCAAAATTTACGGTGGTTACTTTAAAGTCATTCATTAGTCCCTCAAGAATCCAAACCTTTGCAGAGCTGAGACTTTTCCTCCAAGCTGTTATCCAAACCAAAGTCTAGTAACCTCCCTTTTAAATGGGAAGGCTCTTGAGTGGGCTACAGCAGTGTGGTCCCGCATATCACAGCTTTCGTATCAGGAAATTATTGGGGAATTCAAAGCAGTGTTCATTCATCCACGCCAGGATAAAACCAGCGGAGAATTATTACCCAAACTTAAGCAGGGCAGTTGTTCTGTAGTGGACTATTCAATTGAATTTCGTACACTTGCTGCAGCTATTGGGTGGGATGAGAAGGCTTTAATTGTCATGCCAGACTATGTCTCTACTGTGCTTCCGCCAACCATCTGGTGAGGGATTGCAGACTGTGCCCACGAAATGTCCAGGCTCAATCAGAGGGAAAGCGCACGGAACATGCAGCGTGCGCTAATGTGGTGAGACTCCCTACTTTTAGCTTATACTCCAAATCTTATCGAATTTCTTGCACTGTTTACTACTATAATGAAACATTTGTTGTTTCAGCGCTGATGGATTCCGGAGTGGATGGAAATTTTTCTTCAGGCTGAGTTAGTGCACCTCCACCAGATCCAAACAGAGGAGCTGGCTGTCCCATTTCGCCTCAGCGCACTGGATGGAGCACCATTGGGATCCGGGAGGATCACCCATCGCACCAAACCGCTTCGATTCCACATTAATGCTCTACATTTTGAACTTGTGTCCTTTTTGATCCTTTGTCCTTAGAACAATCCACATACCCTATGATTCTCGATCTCCCCTGGCTTGAACGTTACAATCCAGTTATAGATTGGAAAAAGAGAGACATTATTCAGTTTTCCCAGTACTGCAGACAGCACTGCTTACAGCAGCCTTCACTTCATATACATTCCACCTCCATAGAGAGTCCGTCTCCAGACACCTTAGAGAATATTCCCCCAGAATATAATGACCTAAAAGACATTTTTAGCAAGAAATAAGCCACTACACTACCACTCCATCGCCCATATGACTGTGCCATAGAGCTGCTGGACAATCAGACATTTCCCAAAGCCAGATCTTACCTTCTCACTCAGGAAGAAGAAAAGGCTATGAGTACATACATACAAGAAGCCTTAGACCAGGGTTATATCCGACATTGCACCACCCCGATGGCATCTGGTTTCTTTTTTGTTAAAAAGAAGGATGGGGGCTTGCGTCCTTGTATAGATTACAGAGCCCTAAACCAAATTTGTAAAAAATATGCCTACCCTCTGCCCTTGATCCCCTCATCCTTAGAACAGCTTAGAGAAGCCACCATCTTCACAAAATTGGATCTGCGTAGCGCCTACAATTTAATTAGCATTTGTGAGGGAGACAAATGGAAAACAGCTTTTATCACCACTAGGGGGCACTATGAGTATTTAGTCATGCTTTTCGGGCTCAGTATAAGTCCCTCTTCTTTCAATCATTCATAAATGAGGTCCTACGTGACATGCTCAGCCTATTTTGCCTCTCCTTTCTTCAGGACATTCTGATTTTTAAAAAAAAAATTCTGATCACGTCAATCATGTGCGCTCTGTCCTCTCTCGCCTCCTAGAACACCGTCGTTGTGGGGAGACACCTTATCAACCAGGAGATTGCGTATCACTGTCAACCAGAGATATAAAAGGATGTAGTAAACTTAATTCCAAATACATTGGACCTTTTCTAATTCTTAAAAAAGTTAATGATGTTGCATATAAGTTACGCCTCCCTCCTAAGTATAAGATAGCAAACACATTTCATGTCTCTCTTTTGAAGCCCATGATCCCGGGTCCCCTGAAAGAGGTTCTCCAATGACGTCAGCACCTTACCTGAGGAACACGAAGGTCCCATTTATCCTGTGCACGCCTTGCTAGACTCCAGATACCACCGAGGTAAACTTCAATATCTGTTGGATTTGGAGAACTACGGTCCTGAGGAGCAGTGTTGGGTTCCAGCCACGGACATCCTCGACCCTGCGATGGTGGCTGACTTTCACCGCACTCACCCAGATCGACCTGCTTCTCGTCCTAGAGGCCAACCAAGGAGCCGCTCTCTTCATGTCCCTGCTTGTCGCCGTAGCTACTCCTCCCAGTCCATGTTGGGGGAATGATGTCAGGAATGATAACCCAGCCATCGGACTCAGAAACTCCAATTCCCATCAACCAGCGTGGTGAAGACGAGCACGCTCAGCCAATCAGCGTTCGGTCCAAATGTCGCTTTCACCCGAGTACTGAGCGCGCACAGCTGATGCTCATTTCAAAGACTCTATATAAATCTCTCTCTATCACAGCTTAGACGCAAAGTATTGCCACTATCTCAGTGCCTTACCAAGCGTTATCTCTTGTCATAGTCTCTCTTTGTATTTTTTATCTTTATGCTTTCGTCTTTGACTTCGTCTTTGCCTTAGCCCTTTTGGATTGTTTGCTCATGTTTATACATGCTTTGCTGACCTTGAACTCAGCCTGCCTGCTTTGCTTAAGTACGGTGGCCCACGGAGTCACATCACAACAATTTACAAAGCAAAAACAAAAGCTGAGAACACAACAGCATTAATGGAAAACATAACGACATTAAGAAAATGCTTCAAACAAAAAAATCACAATGCAATGACATTAAGAAAGTGCAGGGCAACATTAAAAACGCGCAACACAACGACATCAAGTGCAGCACAACATCAAGAAAACACACACCGGAAGTGCTCCCGGACGCTAGGGGGTGCTGTTTAGCTGTTGACGTTGCCAGCATGAGCCAGAAGCTTGCTGTGGTATCTGGAGGAAGAGTCTAGACGTGGACAGACGTTTGCTCAAGGCTGCTGCGCACAATGATCTCCATGACGTCGGTACGGCCTCAGTGCTAGCGAATAGGCAGCGTCCTATCCAGTAATATAGATAATAGGCTGCGCACACTCTCTTCTGGGTTCAAAGTTAGCCAGCTTCTCCACTTCCGGTGTTGGTGTCAAACAGCGTTTTTCAGTCATTAAATACAAGATTTTCCCAGGATTACGGTCAACAATGTTACCCGTATCATTCTGACATCGTGCCAGACGTCAGCAGAAGGAGAAGGGCTTCAAACTATACTTTTGAAGTTGCATCAACAATTACGAAGGTGAGATACGGTCGTGTAATGTTAGCCGTTTTGGGTAATATGTTTACTAGTCAAAGCTAGCGTAATGTTTCTGCTAACGTTATGTGTGTTAAAATGGCCATTTGTCCATCTTGGTTTCAAACAAGGACTCAAGGACAGATGTTATCATTAGGGCTGAGTGCTTTAGGTCAATGAGGAGAAGCCAGAAAGCTCACAGTCTGAATGTAAATCAAAGTTATCCTGCAGGTTCAGTGCAGGCTAGTTCATGAGACAGGTTCCTGTTAGTCAAATCTGGTTTCTGTGAATTATATCGCTGCTGAAAGTCCAGTTTAAGACCAGTGTTTGATGGTCAAGGTGGTTGAAAGCTGGTCATCCAGACAGACAAATACCCTATACTGATAAACTAGCTGGTTAACCAGCTGTTGGCCAGCATAGTAAATTTAATTAGAATTTGATCATACTTGTCCATGTTGGTCATGCTGGTTAAATGACTTTCAGCTTGATTATACTTGTAGACCAGTTAAACCATCAAACTCAAAGAAAAACGTACAGTACCTTATGCTGGTAAAAATACCAGCTTTAGCTGACAGTGCTGATTATTTTTCAGCAGGGATAACAGCTATAAATCAAATACTGATAAAGCTACTGTATGCACATAATTGGTACTGTATGTACATAATTGGTACTATATTGCATCAATATTAGTGTAA
>BRDA01068497.1:0-21094 GCA_036984385.1 Crenuchus spilurus
ATAGACATACCAAGGACAATGTGAGATGAACTCTTCACCTTACTGATTATATAAGAAACAGTAACACTGAGTTTCTGTTTGATGGGAATATCAATATTTGGTTCTTAAACAATTTTATTTTATATAAATGACAAGCTGTCTGAAATCCTTATACTGGTCTCCAACAGCCAGAATTAAAATAAATAGGAGTTTATCTAAAACATCACTTGAAAGGGGCAGTAGTAGCCAATTAACCAATTCCATCCACTAGGGGGCTCTTCCCATCATTTTGCGCTGTCCCTGACTCTAGGTGGGTGAAGACATGAACATGCCTCCTCCGCTGTGTGTGATACAGCCACCGCCTCTTTTTGAACTACTGCTGATACACCGTCACTGGGGAGCCAACGCGCTTGGAGAAAAGTGCAGGATTCCCAGCTCTGAATGGACAAATCAGTAGACGCCTGAACCAGCGGACATTGCAATGTGTGAGTGATGGGAAGTGAAAGCACCATCTACCCACTCAGAGAGAGCCCCTGCCAATTTTTGCTCTCTTGGGCTGTTGATGGCAAACAGCATGACCGGGATACAAACTTGCAATCCTCTGGTCATAGTGTCAGTATCTTAGCCTGCTGAGCCAGTCAGGGCCCCTTTAAAGAAACATTTAGATAAAGTGGCTAGTTAGACTGGAGACCCTCTAAATATTTGGTATAATGAAATTAAAAGACCCAGAATTTGAAAGAAATTTTACACTGGACAGCATATGACACACCAGCCAAACTGTATGCCAGATTTAAGTATTGAATAAATATGGGCATTACTTCATATTGTATGATATCTGCCAAAAAAAGGTCTAGATATCTTTCAGCAACTTAAAAAATATAATTTGGAGAAACAAGATTTCTTTAGATATCTACAATTGATGTATTATTTCCATAAGAATATTAAAATGGTGGGAGAAAAAGGAATGACTTTATAATTTATCATGCCTGTTCAATAACTGACTCCTATAAAGGGAACACCAACCGAGGACTAATTTCAGGGACCTATTCATCTCTACAGCTGGAAAAAGGTCTTTCCACCATGCATGTTGAATCAAGATGGGAGAAAGAGACAAAGTTTACTTAAGATGACTGGTTAAACATAGGTCGGACATTGGCTACTAACTCTAGCTCTGGTCTTTAAAGGGAATTTATTTTTGAAAAATATTTTAAGGCTCTTTATAACCCCGAATATTAAAAAGTTACAAAGTAACAACCCAGAGCATGGTCAATGCTGGAGAATGTGGTCTGCTTGTCATTTTCATTTTTTGGGAATGCCCAAACATATTTCTACTTACTGGGAAAATATGGTAAGGGAGATCATATCAATAATCAACTTTGAACTTGATTTTAATTTCAGTGTCATTTACCTGGAAAATGTGCCAGTTGAATGATAGATATTTGTTACAACTACTATTAGCAAGTAGTAAAATAGCAATACCTAGGAATTGGCTGAGCAAAGCATCCCCAACACTTTCTAAATGGGTTGAAATAGTTCAGGGGCTCATAGCTCCCATGACAGTTTTTCCATTGAGACATGCCAGAAAAAGATATGAAAAATCCTGGAGAAACTGATAAATCTTGCTTTGAACTGTTTACTTATCCATTTATTATTTGAATGATAGTCCTCCACGTGTGTATGTGCACTTAGTAAAGTTGAGGAAAACAAGCTGGTACACATAAAAAGAAGCCTTAGATGATTTACATTTCTTCATTGTACTGCCCGTTACAACAAAATCTACAAAGTCTTATTGACATCTAGCATGGAGAGCTTCCAGACACCTTTCTGACCAAAGTATAACACCTCTGGGAAAAAGTAGTTCCTTCTACAACACCTCCACAGGAAAATCTGTCTTATTCTCCACCATCATGGAGAACTTCCATTTGGGTCTTTTTTTCTGTCCTACAGCTCCATGATCATGTTTTCAGAACAGAGGGACTTGGTCAACCACTTTCAGGAGTCACTGACCTCACTGCTCAGTTTTGCAAGCTTTTCCAGTCACAGAATGTGCAGCAGTCTTCAAACGTTAACAACGGTGCCCTCCTTTATGAATGGTGCCCTCTTTGTATACTGTGACGTGTGAAGACAAAGCTACAGTTTGGATGGACTGAACCAAAGCCAATCACCTGCGTGCTCTTCAGGTGTTTAAAGTTGTTTTTGTTCCGTTTCCTCTGACTGCTCCATTGTTGATTTGGGATATAACGGAGTCAGTTACGTTGTGGACATACAATGGTTTTATTGAAGGACTAAAATAAAAGTCATATTCTAAAAGTAAATCTTAAACATAATTTAAAGAGAAGTTTATGCAGCAGATGCATTTACACATAGTTCGAAACATGATATTAAAAGTTATTACTTATTTACCATTACGATTATACACTCTACTATTTTAAATAGGGGTGTCCCGATACAGCTTTTTCACTTCCGATACGATACTGATATGGCAACCTTGAGGAATGGCCGATACCGATATCGTCCGATAACGATATCAACACAAATTATACACTTTTATTACTTATTTTGTACTGTAAATAAAAAAAGTCTTGAACGAGTGATATTTTTCAAACAGAAAACAATATTCAACAACAGCATGTATGAGAAAAACTGACCCATTTATTATTACCCAAAGGGTAACATCAATTATAAACTTAAACAAGAATATTCAACTGAATAAAATTAAAATAAATAAATTAGAAGACCCTGAAAAATAACCTCAATAAATCCAACAAAATAAAATATACTTTTAAAGCGCAAAACAACAATGCAAGGTCACTTATTTTTTTCTGTTCTTAGTCTTGACTAAAACAATAGTGTAAACAAAAACACATAATTCTTTTAACTTATTTAATTAGTCAGTTAACTAACTATGACTCAGTCTCTGGTTTCTGCAGTCCAAGCATGATATGCAGATTTTTTTTAGGAAGATGAAGAAGTATTTGAAAGTTGTATTCAGATTTATAAACGCCCATGGCAAAGTGGTAAAGAATCTTTGTTCGTCATTTTACTGTTATTCAACAGTACAAGTATTTCAACACAAACGCATGAGAGCCAATCTTTTTATTAATTTGCATGTAATATCACAGCCTTATAACAAATTCATTTACATGTGCAGATTTCATTTTCATTAGGTTTTACAACCACACTTGTTCACTAAACTGGACAGATGTTCACTAAACTGCAGCACACATTCACAACCTTGTCAAGAAGTGTCATCTCCTCACCCTCACATGTAAAAAAAAACATTTGAAATTGTGACAGTTTTTTGCTACTGACAGGAAAAGTTTAACATTGTTAAATAATGATAAAATTACAAAACAAAAAAGTCCTGTGCAACATCGGACCTTTTCTGTGTCATCCTTCAAAAAGTCTTTGTCCAACTTTTTTTATTCAGTTCTGACCTGAGCTCCCTGTTTTCCGGTAACAGTAGGTTTATTTCTGCTGGATGCTGATGAAGTTTATATCGGGACGTCTCACTGCAGATATCCAAGCCATTTGTCCCCTTTGTTAAGTCGGATACTTTAGCTCTTTCGCGCTGTTTCTAAGCGGGAAAACAATGAAGAGACAGTCCGTTTTCTATCTTTTTACCTTGCCGGTCGTGTGAGCGAACATTACAACCGATAACGCAGCAGGTTAGCTTGGTTTTTCAGCACTAATGTTTGGCCCTTCAAAATGGCGCTCATATCCCATCAGCCACCATGTTTGTAACCATGCCCAAAATAATGACATCACGTTCCAAAGCTCAATAGGAGCCTCACAGAGGTAGCTCTCTATTTCAATGATTGCCCCTGGTGATCTGCTCAGAAGGACCTGTTGCTGTGCTGCTCTCCTATAGTATCTCATCGAAGATACATCGTTATAGATTTTGCACTCGGCTGTAACGTCTTTTTCAGATTTGACCAAAAAATACTGCCACGCTGCCGACATCGCTGCTCTTTTTGGCTACTTTCACGTTAGCCCGCTTTTGTTGTGATCACGTGGGGTCTGCATGCTGGATCCATTCGCGGCTGGATATAAACGCTGGAGTGGAGTAAGCCACTACTGGACTACTGGATTGAACTGCTTATATCGGAGCGCTTTTATCTGGGATTTTTTATGCTGGCAGATAAAATCCGATAATGTTTTTATGGCTGTTATCGGACCTGTATCCGATATCAATATCGGATCGGGACACCCCTAATTTTAAAATCACAAAAACTTGGCATTTCACCAAGATTCCCACACGATGGCATGACACTATATTTAGATAAAACATTACATTATATGATGGTTCACTTTTGATTTGTTTCGTCATTTGGGAAATGCACCCCTGAACCATGATATGCTTTCTCTCTTGTATGAACATGGTGGTGTTTTAGGAGAGTACTCTGTTCAGTAAAACTCTTCCCACACTTTAAACACTGATATGGTTTCTCTCCTGTGTGAATACGTTGGTGTCGCTGGAGAGTACTCTGTTGAGTAAAACTCTTCCCACACTTTAAACACTGATATGGTTTCTCTCCTGTGTGAATACGCTGGTGTTCTAGGAGATGACTCTGTACAGTAAAACTCTTCCCACACTCTGAACACTGATATGGTTTCTCGCCTGTGTGAATGCGCTGATGTCGTTGGAGATGACTTTGTTGATTAAAACTCCTTCCGCAGTCTGTACAGTAATATGGTTTCTCTCCTGTGTGAATGCGCTGGTGTTGTTGGAGACTACTCTGTTGAGTAAAACTCTTCTCACACTCTGTGCAGTGATACGGTTTCACTCCGGTGTGAATACGCTGGTGTTTTAGCAGATGACTCTGCTCAGTAAAATTCTTCCCACACTCTGTACACTGATATGGTTTCTCTCCTGTGTGAATACGCTGATGTTGTTGGAGATGACTCTGTTGATTAAAACTTTTTCCACACTCTGTACACTGATACAGTTTCTCTCCTGTGTGAATACGCTGGTGTTTTAGGAGAATACTATGTTGATTAAAACTCTTCCCACACTCTGTACAGTAATATGGTTTTTCTCCTGTGTGAATACGCTGGTGTTGTTGGAGATTACTCTGGCGATTAAAACTCCTCCCACACTCTGTACAGTAATATGGCTTCTCTCCTGTGTGAATACGCTGGTGTTGTTGGAGATGGCTCTGTCGATTAAAACTCCTCTCACACTCTGAACACTGATGTTTACCTGTTTCCATGTTTGCCTGCATTTGTTTGTGAGATGTATCAGAATGAATAGTATCGGAAGTTTTCCTGGATGCCATATTCTGTTTTATCTCTACTGATTTCGGCAGGTTGATATATTAGTCTTCATAGTATCTGCTGATGTAAAAGCTGACACCAGGACTTTCAACAGGACACTGTTGATTCCTGCAGAAAAAAAATAAAGTAAAATTCAAATGTAACAGAACAACACACAATTTGTACACTGACTGCCTGTCTCAGCAGATGTTTTAGGGCAATAGGATATCAGAGGATATATACAGATGTCAGGCTACTTTCTAAATGCAATAAAAACCTAAGTCTAGAATTTGTTAAGTAAGGGATCAAAAGTGAATTAACAGAAAACAGCACAGAAAAGGTTCATAGACTTCAATTACAGTGGAACCTCAGTTTTAATCATTAATCCATTCTAAAGTGCCTGACTGAAACAAACTCAAGGAATATTTCCTATAAGAAACCATGTAAATCCAATTAATCCATTCCAGACACTCCAAAATATGAACAAAAATAAATTTTATATAGAATAACTATCGTTTTACATGATATGAATAAATGAACATTTAGCATGATTCTTACTGGTTTATGCTCAGTTTCAGAGCATGCCGGTGTCTTGAAAATCCATCATACCCATCAATCTGATCTACCAGGGCGTACTACGCATGCACACCTCAATGTTACGTCACTATTCTGGTGCTTGGCAACATGCCCATAAAGTCATTCAACTCTAGTCAGGTAACTTGGGGGTTAAATGCAGTTGATTTTTTTTATTTTTTTATGTGTTTTATAAAACCAGCTACATGTTACTGTTTGCATCATGGTTTCTGAAGTGTGCATTTTAGTAAAAAAAAATATATAAATAAAATGTGTAACTCTTGTGATTCATCATTTCAGTTAGCATACCCTTTTCAACCTATAAGCACATGCACATGTTATTCCTATTTGGAATTTAATTTGACGAAAAGCGTGTGTAACAGTGACTGTATCCCGTCCTGCTGGTCTGTGTGCCGTCAGCGATCTGCTAGAATCAACAGATCAGTTAACTTTGATAACCTTCGTCATCTCCAGTACATACCTAATGCTTCATCTAACCATAGCTCGGATAAACTCAGACTGGCACTTGGGAATGCCAGATCTCTGGCCAATAAAACTTTTATTTTGAATGACGTCTTTGTCTCTCATAAACTGGATTTACTGTTCATCTCTGAAACCTGGCTCACTAGTGGAGATTCAGGTCCACTGATTGAACTCTCTCCATCGGATTGTAACTTTATTAGCACCTCCAGAACTACTGGTCGTGGAGGAGGCTTGGCGACAATTCTCAAACGAAAGTTTAAATATCAGTCATTACCACTGGATAACTATTCAACTTTTGAAGTACAGCTGTATAAATTACAACTTTTAAGCCCACTCTATTGTGCTCTAGTGTACAGACCACCAAAAATCAACAGGATGTTTATTGATGAATTTTCAGATTTCTTAACCTATATTTTTATTCAATCTGATAAAGTTCTCATTATTGGTGATTTTAATATTCATGTTTGCTGTCCTTCTAAGCCTCTAGTCAGTGATTTTCTGCACCTTATTTCATTTCATCTTACTCAGTGTGTTACTGGTCCAACACATGAAGGTGGACATACTTTAGATCTTGTTCTGTCTCATGGTCTAAATGTTGATAATGTGGAAATATCTGATTTCATTCTGTCTGATCATCTGCCTATCCTTTTTAATATCTCAAGTTCAATTCCACCTTCCAATAACAAGCCAACTTACTCCACTCGTATTATTAAGTCTTCTACTGGTAGTCTGTTCTCAGAAGCCTTTAGCGCAACACCTCCTGTCTATAGTTCGCTAAAGGCCTTGACTTACTTGACCATTTTAATTCCACCTGCAGTAACATTCTTGATGTAGTGGCTCCATTTAAAACTAAGAGAAATAAAGAAAAACCCCAACCTTGGTTAAACAGTAAGACACGAGTATTAAGGCAGGAATGCAGGAAGGCAGAAAGAAAATGGCATGTTAAAACAGCGTACAGCCAACTATCAACACATGGTAAAAATCATGAGAAAGATACTTTTCCACCATAATTTCAAAACACTCCCATATGCCTAAAATTTTGTTTAATATAATAAATGCGGAAATGAACCCACCCACTGTAGCTGCTCCTGAAGTATCTGCTGAGCGATGTGAGGAGTTCCTTATGTTTTTTAAAACCAAAATTGACAATATACGACTCCATATTGGAACTGGGTCTTGCTTAACTGTTGATTTACCACAATGCTCTGCTCTCCTGGATCAGTTTGAGCCGGTGTCTCTGTCTGACCTTTCTAGACTAGTTGTAGGAATAAGGTCCATGACTTGCACCTTGGATGTTTAATCTAAATCTTTGTTTAAAGATGTGTTCCATGCTGTTGGCCCCAGTGTTCTCTCTCTCATAAACACTGCCCTTGTTGATGGCACTGTCCCAGATGGCTTTAAACAGGCAGTAGTCCAGCCTCTATTAAAAAAGCCTGGTTTGAATCCCGCCTCTTGCAGCAACTATAGGCCAATTTCAAAAGTGCCATATCTCTCAAAAGTCTTAGAAAAGATTATTTTCTTGCAGCTTTCTGCATTTTTAGCTAAAAATAATATTTTAGACGTGTTGCAATCTGGTTTTAGAGCACATCACAGTACAGAGTCCGCCCTACTTAAAGTAACAAATTATATTTTGTTAACCGTGGATTCTGGAAAGTGTGCGGTGCTGATCCTTCTGGATCTCAGTGCTGCATTTGACACAGTTGATCATAATATCCTTTTAGATCGCCTTGAGTCTGCGGTTGGTATTTGGGGTAAAGCTTTACAGTGGTTCACCTCCTATCTTACAAACAGATCCTTTTCAGTAAGGCTTGGCCATCTTTCTTCCTCATCAGTCAAAAATACCTGTTGAGTACCTCAAGGCTCTGTCCTGGGTCCCATTTTGTTTTCTCTTTACATGCTTCCCCTTCAGACTATTTTCCGCAAACATAAGATCTCGTATCACTGTTACGCGGATGATATGCAATTGTATCTTCCTCTGAAACAAAGTGATAATTGCCCCATACATGTAATATGTGACTGTCTACATGATATAAAAGTTTGGCTATCGAATAATTTCTTAAAATTGAATGAGGATAAAACAAGCCATTGTTTTTGGTCATCCAGAACATATTCAAACAATAGCAGATTGTCTAGGCTCATTATCTGTAAATGTACACAACCATGCCAAAAATCTAGGTGTTATTTTTGATTCTGCACTTAAATTTGATAAACAGATTAACTCAGTGGTCAGTGCTAGCTTTTATCAGCATAGAAGAATTGCCAAGCTAAAATCCATCTTGACTCCTAAGGACTTGGAAATAGTCATCCACACGTTTATTACATCACATTTGGATTATTGTAACTCCCTCTACCTGGGCATCAACCAATCAGCTCTGTCACGTCTACAACTCATCCAAAATGCAGCAGCTCATTTTTTTGACTGGGACCAAGAAATGGGAGTCTACTTCACCTGTCCGGGCCTCCTTACATTGGTTGCCAGTCATATTTAGAGTTGAGTTTAAGGTCTTACTGTTTGTTTTTAAAGCCCTGAATGGCATTGCACCAACATACATCTCTGACCTTCTGCATTCTTATTCTACCTCAAGAAATTTACGATCCTCAAATCAGCTGCTGTTAGAAACACCACTTTCTAGATTAAAGTCAAAGGGTCACCGAGCATTTTCTGTTGCTGCAACCAAACTGTGGAATAGTCTGCCAGTTTTTATAAGGTCTCCCACAATTGATGTTTTAAGTCTAATCTTAAAACACATTTATACTCTCAAGCCTTTCAGTGTCCATAAGCTCCAATGAACAAGTTTCTGTGTGCAGTAATTTTTAAATTTTAAAGCTGAATTTTTATTTAAATTTTTATTTTTATTTCATTTTATTTATTTTTTTAAGTTAAAATTTTGTTTTATAATTTTAGTATTACCTGTTTACTTATTATGCTTATTTTATTTTATGACCCATTTGTTCTTATTTACTACTTGTACATTTGTATATTGTACAGCACTTTGGTTGGCCCTTGTGGTTTTTAAATGTGCTATATAAATAAACTAACTTGACATATGGGCACAGAATAAAGTTTTTAACTGTCTGTGATACAGGTGACAAACCTACAAGCAATAGTATAAAAATATATTTAAAAAATGTGCTTATGGGATAAAGCCTCTGATTTTTATTTATTCATGTGATTTATTCATCATGAAGAACCCCACCCACCCAGCATACTCACTTTTTGTCCCACTCGGCCTGGCAGGAGGTTGCGGTCCATAAAGTGTTAAACCACCAAACTGAGGAACAGCTTCATTGCAGAAGCTGTTAGACTCAAACTCCACTTAAGAAACACACACTACCCCTCCCTGCCAAAGGTCAACAAATTCTACACCTGGTTCAAGAACCCCACTGGAGAAGTGCCCATCAGCGTGACTCCAGCTGAAGTAAGGAGGAATCTGATGGGAATCGACCCTCGAAAGGCGGCCGGCCCTGACAACATCCCTGGTCGGGTGTTAAAAGGAATGTGCAATTCAGCTATCTGTATTCCTGGCGGACATGTTTAACGCCTCCTTCAGCCAGGCAGTTGTCCCCACCTGCATGAAGACTGCCACCATCATTCCAGTCCCCAAGAGCTCCACAGTGTCAGGTCTGAATGACTACCGGCCAATAGCCCTCACGCCGATAGTCACAAAGTGCTTTGAGACACTGGTCATGTCCCATATCAAAGGCATTATCAACATCACTGTGGATCCTCACCAATATGCCTACAGGAAGAACCATTCTACAGAGGATGCCATTTCCTCCATGGTCCACACCGCCCTCACCCACCTGCAACAGAAGGATTCCTATGTCCGTTTGCTCTTTGTGGATTTCACATCAACCTTCAACACAATGGTTCCTCAGACCCTGACTCACAAACTCTTTTCACTCGGACTGAACTCTGCAACTGGGTCCTGGACCACAATTTGTTAAGATCCTCAAGATCACCTCCTCCACCTTAACCCTCAGCACTGGCTCCCCTCAGGGCTGTGTGTTAAGTCCCATCCTGTTCACTCTGCTCACAAATGACTGCTCACCTACCCAAACAGGCTGTCATATTGTGAAGTTTGCAGACGACACAGCTGTGGTTGAATGCATCACAAACAGTGATGAGTCTGGCTACAGGCAGGAAGTGAAACACCTGGAGGGCTGATGCAGAGAACACAACCTCTGCATAAATGTAAAAAAGATGAAGGAGATGATTGTGGACTTCAGAAGAAGCCAGCATGCCCACCATGGACATCTACACCTCTAGATGCAGAAAAAGGGCCACCTGCATCACGAAGGACCCCACCCACCCAGCACACTCACTTTTTGTCCCGCTCCCCTCTGGCAGGAGGCTGCAATTCTTTATCCACTCATTCATATAAATTGCTGCTAATCTCCCCATGCCGTGCTCAATACTCTGGACATTGTACAGTCTAAGTTACTGCCGATATACTGCTCTGCATAGTGTACAGTCTATATTTACGTTGTATAGTCTATGTCATGTCTGTATATCTGCAAATACTCAAAGACTTTTTATATTTATAACAAGCTACTACACTGAGAAAAACTGGAACCTTGGAAATGTAATTTCGTTCCACCTCATGTACTACATGTGATGCGAATGACAAAGTCTCATTGAATCCTTGAAACACACACTGCACTGACACTTTATTACACCTGGTCACTTTAACTGATGCTGCTAATACTTGTTCATATATCTTGCTGCTAATCTCCCCATGCTGTGATCAAAACTCTGCACATTGTACAGTCCAAGTTATATATACACTCTTGTCCAACACTGCTCTACATAGTGTACAGTCTATATTTACATCTGTATAGTGTATACCAGGGGTTCTCAACTGGTCTCAGCACAGGACCCATATTTTCTTATGGTCTAAGTTGGGACCCATTTTTATAGAATACAAACCAAACAAATTTATTTTTGAAACATAGCCTTCAAAAACACATTTACACATACACATGCATGTAAAGAGAATTTAAGAGATTTCAGGGGGACACGACTGGCTTGATTCGGGGGGTTTGAGGGGGTGCTGGAACATAAATTATTATTAATAATAAATATTAATAAATTACTTACAAATTATATGATAATATACTAACAATAACCTAAGTGTTATCAATAATAAAATTTATATTTATCATTAATAAAATATTAATATATTATTACATATTATGAAATATTTATAAACTGTTAAAAGCACGTAGCATAAAATTACCACCCAATTCTTTGACTCCAAACATTATCACAAATTTAAACAGAAGAGTAACAAGCAGTGTTGCCAGATCTTGCGATAGAAACAAGCAACCAGTTCTATGAAAACAAGCCCAAAATAAGCCCAACTGGCAACCCACCACATTCGGTAAAACAGAGGCCACTTTTAAACAATATAAAAGGTAAACATTTATTATGACATTATACATAAACAACACAAAAATTATGCTAAACACTTTTAATATAAAAATTGGGAGACTACGTAGGTGGCATTTTTTTAGCTCATTTCTTTGTTTTGTGTCATTGTGTTTTGGGGCATGGAAACCCATGTTTGTTAGCCTCAGTGTGCAGATTGTTTTGTGCTTCTCATCTTTCGCTTTATTATGGGGAGCTGATAGATAATCAAAGAGTTTCATTCAGTAAGAAAGTCAAGCCCAAATAAGCAAGTTCACGTTAAAAACAAGCTAAAAAAAAACGCAACCCAGCACTCACGATATTTCAACTTAAAAGACAAGAACAAAATCAGATAAGCATGAACTATTTTAATGGTTTTAAAATGTATTTTTTTTTCATAATCTGTCCGCAACCCGCCCAGAACGTGTCCTGTCCGCAACCCACCAGTTGAGAATCACTGGTCTATACTATATCTGTATCTATATCCGATATATCACAGACTATATCTGTGTAGTCCATACTAATAACACTTTTAAATTTATATCAAACTACTGCAATGGGTAAAACTGGGACCTTGGGAATGTAATTTCGTTCCACCTCATGTACTACATGTCATGCGAATGACAAAGTTTCCTTGAATCCTTGATTTATTTTTATCAAGTTTTTTTATATGAATTTGAAGACCTTTTTTACTTTAATATTTTCAGTTATGGAAAAGAAGTGGAAGAACACACACAATTTTCTGTTTTCCTGATTCTTACTGCAGGGTCATATCCAGTGGATTACGACAAATCCCAGCAGCAAACTCTTCACAGACGTTCGCCTAAATTTCAGATCAAGAGATATTTATATACATTATCTCTGTTAATCACTTTTCATATTTCTTGCTCTGTTTATTTTTCCCCACACACATATGAGGAAACATTACAACCAACACACACACACACACAATATGTTAGGGCTGTCAAAGTTAGCGCGGCAACACATTAACGTGATCTCAAATTAACGTGATAAATTTTAAAAAATAGTGCCATCAACACAAATTCTGTTTGGCCCTGAGTCATTTGTAGTTCACATTGAGACTTGACTGCACAGCTTCATTAAGAGTAGAGGAGTCAAGACTGCTTTATACTTTCTGCATCAAGTGCTGAGTGAATGATGACGTAAAGCTTGTGCATTTGCCTTTTTAAAATAATCTTTTTTGACATTTGTCGCTATACAGTGGAACTTTGCCTTAGCAATTTAATTTGTTCTATGATGGAGCTTGTAACTCGATTTGCTTGAATATCAAATTACATTTCAACATTAAAATGAATTGAAATGCTATTAATACACCAAAAAACGTGTTTTTAAATAATAAAAAAATATATTTTATAAATAACAAAATGTATAATACATAAAAGACAATGTAAAGAAAAACTTTTATTAATTGTATTTACACTAAAGATAAGTCAATCTACTTCATTGATTTTTTTCACCATGCTTTCCTTACATTCACTTGTAGGGTATTTCAATAAAATCCTGTCCAAAGAGCTTTGTTTCTTCCTCCATTTCAAACTGTTTAGAAAATGGGTGAGACCTGTGTTTTTACAAAGCGCTACGCCACCTGTTCTTCTATGCAGTTTCAGCAGTGATCGCTGTACTCAGGCTCGCTAGTGACTCCTAGTGGCGGGTGGTGGATTATATGACGTATATGACGTATATATAAGGTGGCACTTCTTCACTAAACTGAATATGTTTTTGTTTGTTGTGCACTTTACAGTTGGTTTCAATAAATTCATATTGTTTTAAAGAACTACTAAAAGCAACAGGCAATGGAAACCTAGTCCATCTGTTTTTTGTGTTATTTAGATTTTCTGTATACGATAATCCTACCTTTTATGAGCTAATTCGCGATACGGTAGGACATTTCTATAAGGTAGGACAGCTTGACAAAGCAAAGAAAAAGAGACAGAAAAACACACCTGACGTGGTTGGAGAGAGAAGTGACACAGCAGACGTGGATGTGGACTCGGTCCTCCGCCTCGCAGCGCTGTCCGGCTCCGTCACAGCTCTCTGTCCCGGTCAGACTCACAGCTTCTCTCGCTTCACTGCTGGAGTTAGCTCTCCGCTAGCTTCTTAGCTAAGTCCATATAAAAGCAGCAGCCGCGGTCTCACAGCTCATTCAGCTAAACGTGCTCTTCTGTCGAGTAGTCCATCAGCTCAGCTCTATCAGCATTTAACTTTCTCACATAATCACACAATATGATTACACACTCTCACTAAACTCTTCTGTTTCACTCTCACATAAACAAACATTCTCTTCTTCTTTTAGCGTTAACGGCGGTTGGCAAACCAACATTATGTACATTACCGCCACCTACTGAGCTGGCGTGTGGAGTATGGTTTCACATAGTGCTCCACTAAACACGAACCCTCTATAATCATACATCCACAACGATCTCAAAAAATAAAAAATATGCTTGTGTATCTGATCCAAATCCAAGTAAACCCTTCAGTGAAGAGATATTATTGTACCCCCATAACTTTAGTGATTAAACAAACCTCATTCAACTCTTTTACTCTCTCAACTCCCGCCTTCAGCTCTCACCTCACATCTGATTGGCTTACACCAACCAATCACATTCACTAAACATATGTGTAACTATGCACTCCTTTTCTTACAAGCAGACTGAAATTATTTAACGTTTATTTTACTCAACATATAATTAAAATTTTAAATTACATTTTAGTAAAATTTTAAAACATTACCCAACATTCAGTTCTCCATTTGAGTAACACCATCACTTCACTACTGCTCAAGGAATTTAAACCTTTTACTTACCTACGGTTTATTCAATTATAACGTATTTATTCAAACCTATATTCTCATGAATACATTTCAGCAGGGTTATACTGTTATGACATTTTCTGTACGCACTATAAACTGTAAAATACTGAACACCGCTGACATTACCTGTCTGAATCAGACTCTGTCAACTAAACTATCTCATGTGATAAACTGTCAAACATGTAAATACTGCTGATATTAACTGTTTTATACATATTTACTGATACACAGTGTACAGACATGGGAACAAGTCACTAAGTTGAGATATTTTCGTGATGTCTCTAAGACTGCAAGGGAAGCTCAGCTCACCTAGAATGTCAAATGATTA
Organism: Crenuchus spilurus; assembly: GCA_036984385.1. NCBI lineage: Eukaryota > Metazoa > Chordata > Actinopteri > Characiformes > Crenuchidae > Crenuchus > Crenuchus spilurus. The sequence goes on from BRDA01068497.1 coordinate 14,860, forward strand.
AATGGTCATATATGTATGGTTGTGTTAATATTTAATTGTCTACGAATACGTTACAACCAGTGATGCAGTAACGCGTTACTTCGTTACTCTGATTTTACCATTTTTTTCAGCAACCAGTAATCTAACACGTTATTATTTATATACTTTTTAAAAGTAATTATACCATCACTGGTTACAACACATCTCATCTTGAACACGATTTTGTTCAGAATCAGCTATTTATCACAAACTGACTACATTTTGTTAACTTCTCAAATTCCCTTAGCATCAATGCCATAGATTTAAAGAAATTGTTTTCTTATACATTCTATGGTCAATGCATTTACCTGTAGAAACTGAGCATCCATTTACTTCAATGGGAATGCATGGAAGTTTGTTTCCATTGCCTCTAAACCTGATGATCATTGGCCTGGATGCTGAGCTTCCGCATGATGACTAGAGGAGGATCAATGTAAACACTGAATCCTATTTTGATTGATGGCTATTTTGATACATACATGTTGCTTAAACATTGGGAGCTCAGTCCCATTGTGGATTTTGCAAGTGAAGTCGTAAGACAAACCAAATTTTTTGGTATTTGCTTGGTGAAATTACTTGAGAATTTCATTCGTTAATTTTTTACACTGTAAATAAAACACGCTCATCATATTTACTTTAGTTTAATATTATTTCTTTGTTCGTTCAATCAATAATTCATCCTGCTGGATAGGTCAGAGTGAACTAGCCAGCTAGCAAGTGGACACGATGGCAGACAATGCTAATATTGTTGACTTGACCTGGTGCTGTTACAGGGGTGTAAATGCTTGTCTGTGCAGAATAGTTTTTGTATCACTCTCTAGGTTTGCAACATTTTTCTCTAAATCTACAAACAGGACATCTTTTCTTAAGTCTATTTTGTGTTATACACCTCTCCAACATGCCTTACACACTTACATTTGAGGCATTTAGCAGACGCTTTTATCCAAAGCGACTTAGAATTGGGGGTTAGGTGCCTTTGCTCAAGGGCACTTCAGTCGTGACCTGCCCGGGGATCAAACTGGCAACCTTAAAAAAAAACTTTTTTTTTTAATGGGAGCAAATACAATAAAGTGTTGCATTTACATTTTTGTTCAGTGTAGTTCATCAGCATAACACAGTGAGAAACAGGGAACTTTTAGAGCAGCAGTTCACACAGAGCTCAACAGCAGGACAACATCAGTTTCTCTGCTGTGGGACCAGCTGTTAGAGGTGAAGGTCAAATTAATGCCATGCAGTCAATGTGGAGTTGTCTGTTAAAACAGATTCTCATATTTCAACACTTTCAGCCCCATAGTCTTTCTATCTCAAGCTTTACAGTCTCTAATATGAATAACACAGGTGAGGTGTACAGAATCAGGAAGTACAACAGCGCTGCTTGAGTTGCTTGAAAGTTTTGGTTTATAGTGAGGTCCACATATCTAAGAAAAAAGAAGCTGATATGTTTAGATACTTACTATTTACTACATAATGTACTGTAAGTCAATTTTATTTGTATAGCACAGTTAAGGCCAAAGGGCTTTACATGGAAAACAACTATTCCAGACACCACATAATGCAACACAAATAGATTTATAAAAGACAAAAATTAATCCTTCAGTCCTTCACTCAACAGGTTAGCAGCTGCTGATAGCCTGCTGATAGAGAGGTTTTAAGCTTGGATGTAAAAACAGATGCAGATGGGGCAAATCAAATGTCACTTAGGAGTCCATTCCAGAGCTTTGGTACAACAGCAGCAAAAGCACAATCTCCTTTAGATTTAAGACAAGTCCTTGGAACAGACCAAAGTGATGGTACTGAAGACCTTAGTTATATTGGGCCATGCTTAACATTTACTCACCAGCAAGATCTCTATGTGCACAACCATTCAAGGCCTCAAAAACCATCAATAAAAACCTTGTACTGGATTCTGTAATGCTCTGGAAGCCAATGTAGGGAGGCCAAGACTGGAGTAATGTGCTCTGTTTTCTTTTAACCAGTTAGCATTGCAGCACTGTTTTGAACTAGCGGTAAATGTGAGATTCTTCATTTATTTCAAAATACACTGCATTACAGTATTCCAGTCTCGATGTCACAAAAGCATGGATGACCCTCTCTAAATTGAAGGTATTCAGAAATTATTTTAGTCTGGAGACCATTCTGAGCTGTAAAAAACAAGACCTGACCACCTAATTTATTTGCTTATCAAATTTTAAATGAGAATCAAAAATGACCCCAAGGTTCCTCACTTGAGGCTTTAATAAAAGAGCCAAGGGGGCAAGGTTTATCTCTAAGCTCTTAGTTAAAGTAGAGGGACTAAACAATATAACCTCAGCTTTGCTCTCATTTAGCTGAAGGAAACTATGAGCCATCCACTTCCTAACCTCCATGGCACACTCATTAAGTCAGTCTAAAGAACAATGATTAGCTGGAGTCAGAGGTAGACAGAACTGCAAATCATACGCATAACAGTGAAATGAAATGTTACGTTTATGAATAACCTAACAAAGTGGTAGCATATATAATGAAAATAAAATAGGCCCTAAAATCAAACCTTGCGGTACTCCAGAGGTCATTGTCACTGAAGCAGAGGAGTGCTCACCAATATTAACTGTAAAGGTTCTATGTTTAATGTAAGAAATGAACCAATCTATAGCCAGGCCCTTAATTCCGTGCACACTTTCGGCCATGACTGTATATGACGGTTCACTTGTGCTTTGTGTTTTCATTCTGGAAATGCAACAGAACCTTGATATGGTTTCTCTTCTGTGTGAACATGCTGGTGATTTAGGAAATTTGTCTGTTCAGTAAAACTCTTCCCACATTCTGAACACTGATATGGTTTCTCTCCTGTGTGAATACGTTGGTGTTTTTGGAGATGACTTTGTTGATTAAAACTCCTTCCACACTCTGTACAGTGATATGGTTTTACTCCTGTATGAATACGCTTGTGTCGCTGGAGAATACTCTGTTGATTAAAACTCTTTCCACACTCTGTACACTGATAAGGTTTCTCTCCTGTGTGAATACGTTGGTGTTTTTGGAGATGACTTTGTTGATTAAAACTCCTTCCACACTCTGTACACTGATATGGTTTCACTCCTGTATGAATACGCTTGTGTCGCTGGAGAATACTTGGTTGATTAAAACTCTTTCCACACTCTGTACACTGATAAAGTTTCTCTCCTGTGTGAATACGTTTGTGTTTTTGGAGATGACTTTGTTGATTAAAACTCTTTCCACACACTGTACACTGATATGGTTTCACTCCTGTATGAATACGCTTGTGTCGCTGGAGAATACTCTGTTGATTAAAACTCTTTCCACACTCTGTACACTGATAAAGTTTCTCTCCTGTGTGAATATGCTTGTGTCGCTTGAGAGTACACTGTTGAGTAAAACTCCTTCCACACTCTTTACAGTGATATGGTTTCACTCCTGTGTGAATAGCCTGGTGTTTCAGGAGATTACTATGTTGAGTAAAACTTCCTCCACACTCTGTACAGTAATATGGTTTCACTCCTGTGTGAATACGCTTGTGTCGCTGGAGAGTACTCTGTTGAGTAAATCTCTTTCCACACTCTGTACACTGATACGGTTTCTCTCCTGTGTGAATACGCTGGTGTTCTTGAAGATGACTCTGTACAGTAAAACTCTTCCCACACTCTGAACACTGATATGGTTTCTCTCTTGTGTGAATGCGCTGGTGTTGTTGGAGATTACTTTGTTGATTAAAACTCCTTCCACACTCTGTACAGTAATATGGTTTAAACCCTCTGTGAAAATGCTGGTGTTTCAGGAGACTACCACGTTGAGTAAAACTCCATCCACACTCTGTACAGTAATACGGTTTCACTCCTGTGTGAATATGCTTGTGTCGCTGGAGAGTACTCTGCTGAGTAAATCTCTTTCCACACTCTGTACACTGATACGGTTTCTCTCCTGTATGAATACGCTGGTGTTCTTGGAGAGTACGCTGTACACTAAAACTCTTTCCACACTCTGAACACTGATATGGTTTCTGTCCTGTGTGAATACGCTGGTGTACTTGTAGATTACCCTTTAGATTAAAACTCCTCCCACACTCTGAACACTCATATGGTTTCTCTCCTGTATGAATGCGTTTGTGTCCCTTGAGATGACTTTGTTGATTAAAACTTTTCCCACACTCTGAACATACATGTTTGCCTGCTATTTCTGTGTTTTCCTGCACTTGTCTGTGAGATGTATCAAACTGAAGAGTATGAAAAGTTCTTCCGGATGCCATACTCTCTTCCTTTATCTCTACTGATTTCAGCATGGTGATGTATTAGCCTTTGTCGTATTTTCGTTTTTCCTGAGGTCTTCGTTGAAAATGACAGTAGGGGTTTCAACAGAATGTTGTTAATTCCTGCAGGAAAAAAGGTAAAATTCACATGTAATAAAAGAAGACAGTTTGGTCATTGACTGGATATCTAAGCAAAAGTTTTAGGGCAGTCGAAAATCAGATGTTATTTCTGAAAATCTCTGGACCATTGACCCATGTACAAACACCATTTCCAGAAATGTCAGGACACTTTCTTAAAATAGAAAAATTTTAATCTGTAATTAATTAATTCACTCTGATCATTATTTAAAAAAACTGTGTACGAGTTTCGGCTGAGCGGTGCGTGCCACGCCCACTTCAAACTCACACCAGCTGTGGACAATCCACCTATTTAAACACTCTAAACCGCCGAAGCGTCAGCTGTTGTGTGCAGCCCACCTCGTGTGAAGACCAAATCGGGTTAAGACCTGAGAGTCTACCTGTGCGAGTCCACCGAGCAGGGACACCAACAAGGCAGCCAGTCCTACTGCCTCAGCCATGTGCTATCAGTACATCCCCGTTATCGCTGGGTACTACAGAAAGCGCAGAACTCTATACTGGCACCAAAACCATGCTAACCTCAGGCCAGTAACGCAGACCTCTCCCACTTTTACTACTCTTTCCGTGGGTTTGTGAAACTGCCAGTCAGCTGTGAACAAAGCTGACTTCATCGCCTCCTATGCAAATCATTTATCTCTGCAACTACTGGCTCTGACGGAAACTTGGATCAAACCAGATCTGACGGAAACTTGGATCAAACCAGAAAATACTGCTACACTGGCGGCACTATCAAATAATTATTCCTTCAGCCACACCCCTCGCCCATCCGGACGAGGTTGGGGCACAGGCTTGCTAATTGCTAACGGCTTACAATATACCACTCTACTACCCTCAACCACATATACCTCTTTTGAATACCACGCCACACTGGTTAGCTCACCAGTCAAACTTGGTATTATTGTCATTTATCGTCCCCCTGGGCAAATGGCCGAATTTACTAATGAACTAGACATGTTACTGTTTTCCATTCCAAAGCATGAGTGTCCCATGCTCATTCTAGGTGACATGAATATCCACCTTGACTATTCTAGGTGACATGAATATCCACCTTGACTGCCCCGGCTCTACTGATTTCAAATCTCTTATGCATTCCTTCGATCTAGAGCTGGTCTCCAGCCCTCCGACTCATAAAGTGGGGAAAAACTTAGATCTAATTTTCACATGTTATTGTGACGCTGACTCACTAACAGTCACTCCTCTTCATGCATCAGACCACTTCTTTATTCAGCTCAGTATCAGCATTCACAGGAAAGCTACTGCTGCTCCAGTCATGGTAACTTTCCGACGCAATCTCAAAGACCTTTGTGTAGAGCAATACTCATCGCTGGTTGCCACTACTATGCCTACACTGGGCTCATTCTCCGCTCTCAGCGTAAATACTGCCACAAACACGCTCTGCTCCACGATGAGCTCTTGTCTGGACAGATTCTGTCCAATGACATCATAAACTATCTGCACTAACAAGCCACAGCCATGGCTTAAAAATGAATCCATCAGGGGGATACGCTTAAAACTCCGGGCTGCCGAAAGGAAATGGCAAAAAAAGTGTATCATGTCAGACCTATCAAAATACCAATTACTCTTGGCTTCATTCTCAGACTGCCTCACAACTGCCAAAACCGACTTCTATCACAAAAAAATCGGTTCTCTGACAGACTGTCGGAAATTATTCACAGCATTCAGATCGCTGCTGAACCCTCCAGCTGCTCCTCTGCCTACCTGCCTCACAGCTGAAATCTTTGCCTCGTTTTTCACCGGGAAAGTGACGGCCATCAGTAGCCAGTTCACTGAGCCACCTACTGCCTCTGCTACTCAATCTATTTCAACCAAGAGAAT
>BRDA01068513.1:0-13020 GCA_036984385.1 Crenuchus spilurus
TATCTATCTATCTATCTATCTATCTATCTATCTATCTATCTATCTATCTATCTATCTATCTAGTGCATCTCCATAAAAAATCAATATTGTGAGACATTTCATTTGTATTCATAATTAAATCAAAAATTAAATAAACATAAACTCATATATTTTATATTTATTATATGTAAAGTGGCATTTTTGAATTTTTGTTTGTTTACTGATGATACTGTTTGAATAGAAATTAACCTAAACTTGAAATGAAATATTCTAATAACCTGAAGTGCTGGAGTTATGAGCCAAATGATCAACATTAACACATACAAAGAATTGAAATGTCACTTTATGTGCAGTGAATATAAAAACATGACTTGAATTAAATGATGAACATAACTTTTTCACACTGATCTAATTCTCTGATCTAAGAGCTTCGACAGAGAGAATCTGACTTCATTTCTAATGTAAAACAAATTCAGATATAAAAGAAAGTGCACTTTGGTGAGAACCTGCCTCGGAGCTATTAGCACATTGTAAATAGCTTGACACTATTACATAAAACATGACAGATTTGATAGGCAGAGAGAGAAAAGCAGGAAAGTGTGCTGCATGAAAGAGGCATTTTGACATTGAGTTAGTGGGGCTTCCCCCCCCCCTCCCCACCCTAGGAAAAACAGCTGTGGGAACCCTTATAATACGTTAAGTATTTCAGGCCTTTCAGATGGTGAAATTGGGCGGAAAATGTCTGTGCTGCACTGCTTTTTTTCCTCTCAGAGCTGGAGCCATTACAGAACATCTGGTCCGTCCAGAATAATCCTCCCCCCTCACTCACTGGCTGAGACCTGCTGTGGGTTCCTGGGACATGGTAACCCCAACACTGAGCTCCAGTCCTTCCAAACAAAAACAAGAAAAGAAAAGCTTGCACGTATGAATGATTACAGTCTTCAGTGACTAAAAAGGTCATAAATCAGAAAAATAAATTCCACGGTGCCTTGTAAATATGTGTGTTTGAAATTGATAAACTTGAAGAGCGTAATTAGGTATCGACAGAGGGAGGGTGATGAAAAATTAGATGTCTGATGAGATGTCCTCTTTGAGAAGCGCCAAAAGCTGAGTTTGTTTAGCATGTTTTATGGACTCATTGATTGCCTCTTAATCTCATTCATAGCTCAGATATATATTATATATGTATTATTTCTTATATACACCCATCAGCTGCAACATTAATACCACTCACAGACAAAGTGAATTACATTGATTGTCTCATAACATTGGTGCATGTGAAGGTCTGGGATATATTAGACAATGTGTTGGGTGCTGGAGAAGAATATAAATGAGAAAAATAATTAAATTTTTGTTTTTTTTCCGTTTCTGACAGAATTTGACAAAAACCTGCTGTTCTGTTTATTTATTGTGTGTAAATTTTATGATGATTGGACCAAAAAAAAATGAGTCAAAATGACTTAGAACAAATGTCTAAAATGCAAAAGTATTTTTTTCCTTCTCCTGTAAAGTTTTTGATTTTGGACAATGTTGTATTTTGTGGACTAAGGCACTTCCACTATGATCTGAGGAACATGAGTTTGAATCCCAATTATGCGGCAACCGGGGTCTGAGAGAGCAAAATTGGCAGGCAGGTAAGATGGCACTGCGCCTGGGGCCCAAACATAGATGGGGGCACCACTTAAGTGAACGTGGTGGACACTTAAGTTGTGGAAGGAGGCAGGATGGGGGCACACAAAGCATTTGTGCTAAGGGCACCCACATGACTAGCACCGGTCCTGGATCCATCAGAACTGTGGATCCTGCGCTTTCCTCTGAATGCATTGGCTGCCCGGCAGCAGCAGTTTAAAACTTCACATTTATTGGACGACCCCTCCAAGAGTCAGAGACATTAAAAGTGATAAGGAGACTCAAAGAGATTCTAAAGACTTCCGAGGTGCTCCCTGTCAGCGATGGTCAGTACCTCCCAAATCTCTATCTGGGATTCTGTAGGACTGCAGCAAATTCAGTCCAGCTAACATCTTATGTCTTGCTACCACATATCACAGAGCCTTCAGAGGTCTTGTCGAGTCTATAACTTGATAGGTTGATGCTGTATTGGGCTACAATGGACCAACATGACATCAGTGTAAACTTTACTTCCTATTTGAACCTTCAATCAAATGTTTGTTTACGTACTTACTTGCATCATTTGAAAATACCAGTTGCCACCAAAAGAACTGGTCCAGAAATGCTTTTTTATGCCTTTTCCAAATATTTTATTGTGGCTTCTCCGCATCCTGTCAGTGTAAACTTTCTTTTTTTGATGATCTCTGTATCTTTCTCTTCATGTCATCTCCCGTTTTGTGTGTGGATGCTCCATAGTTAATTTAGACCTGCGTGTGCCAGCGCCTTTAAAATTGCATTGATATTTAGACTATGGCTGTAAATGTACACACGCCGCAGGACGCGTAGGTTCTGTGTGTTGAGGTTTTTAGGTTGGCGTGGACGTGATGCTCTCAGCATGGCTATTTGGCTTCGCAGGTGACGTCACAGCTGCAAACTCGGGGAAAATGTCAGAGCAATTGCCATGCGCTCAATCCAAGGGGACGCTGGGTAATTTCAGTGCAGATGCCACATCCGCCTCTCGGCCCATCCATGCACATCATTCCGTCTCCTCCGCTCTCCTCTGCACTCGGCGGCGCGATCCTGTGTGTCTTTTTCTCTGACATTTTGAGGTGCAGATTTCTCGCAGCACTTATGCTAATTGTTGCGGTCACACGTTGCCTGTTTCCCAGTTGGCTGATATTTTCGACTTGCTGCCATTTGCTGTGCGCACAGGCAGCTGAGAGTGAGGCTGAAAGCAGACAAATTGCGCTCAAATTGCATCAGATTGCCAACACGCCGCAAAGGTAAATTGCTTGCAAATTTATTGAAACCCCTGGCCAGCTCTCCTTCCAGTGTGGCTCCCCGCAGAATGGCCTTCAAGGCCTTCAGAATGGCCTAATTGGTGACCTCCATTGTAGGGCCTGGTAATGAGAGTGAGCACTTGCTCAGCCAATTACCCCTTTGTCCATTGGATTCATTCCTTTCATATCTGGATGATATTTTTGTTTTGTCATCTAATATATGGAAAGTGTTTCTTTTCACCAACCTCAATGCTTTAGCCCATTTTGCTAATGGCCACAGGTTTATTATAAAAGAGCGTAAAGGTTGATCATAGGACAGAGGGACTTTAACAGTAGATCAAACAATGAGCATTTTGCTCAAACAGTGATGACTCAGTTGAAAAGAAAGCTTGTAAGTGCAGTTTAAAACTTCATAACCCAACATCGCAATAGTGTTCAACTTATAATACAAATTAACTGAGGTGGGGTTTAGGGGTTTTATTAAGGTTTAGGCCAAAGTTTTGACAAAAATCTGGCTGGTATTTTTTCCGGTATCACTCAAAAATGGTGATACAAGGTTTTACAACAATACAGTTGTCATTAATTGATGTATTCTATGTTTTCTGATCTTGCTCTGCACCCAAAATGTTACTGCATAGCCAATAAGCATTAAATTGATGCACATCTGCGTAGATTTTAAATCATGTCCATAGCAATGCTATGCTAACCATAAGCCCCGTCTCTACACTGTGACACAAGCACATTTATGTGTGTTTTTGCTGAAGCAAATAGTGTTATTTTTTATCATATTAGTCTCATTGTCAAAGCTCATTTACACTCTGAAAAGTTTTTAAAGATTTTAGAGTTTTTCCAGGGATGTCCATGTATTTACATTTGAGGCATTTAACAAATTAACCAGTGACTTACAGTTGTGGGTTAGATGCCTTACTCAAGGACATTTCAGTCATGACCGGCCAGGTGATCGAAATGGCAGTCTTCCAGGCACAAGACCAGATCGCTATCCATGAGGACTGTTATTCAACAAGACAATGCAAAACCACATGCTGCACATATTACAAATGCATGGCTGTGGAAGAAGAGGGTACAGGTACTAAACTGTCCTTCCTGCAGTCCTGATTTTTCCTCAGTAGAGAAGGTGTAGAATTTAGAAAACAATTCAACACCTCAATCGTGTTTCTTTTTCTGATGTGGGATTGTAAACAAAGTGAAAAAGTGGTCAAACTGAAAACATTTAATGTTGTTTTGGGCTTTTTTTGGCCATTTCTAATATATCTAATTAGATATCATTTTTTTGTTTTGTGTGTTATAGATTTTTGTTCATTATTTGGAGCTACTTCTAGTGATGAAGTTGGCAAAAATTGGGCATAAAAATGTAGTGTTGTTATTTTCACTGTTTATATTAATCTAAGATTTATTTACGACATACAAAGAGTCATACTTATAGTTACAGTAAAGGTAGACAGCCATCTCTCTCTCTCTCTCTCTCTCTCTCTCTCTCTCTCTGACTGATTAACTCTCTGATGGAGCTGGGTTGTCTCTCTCTTTTTCTTCTCGTCCTTCATCAGTAGTGGTTGTGTTCAGCTCATTTGTCTTGGCTTGTTTGGAGGAATAACGCCAGCCATGCTTCTGCCCACTCCTCCACTCGGCCCGTCCAGTAAAGAGATTAATTCACTGCCTTTCCTCTTTCTCAAGCACTCTGTTAGAGCCCTGCATGTCTGCTCTCATCTGCCTCAGCACACACACACACACACACACACACACAGATTGATTCACATTTACACACACTTGCCTCTCACCGATGATTGTGTTTAACCTTGCTCTTGTCATTTGTTAGGCAGTGCCACAGTGTCTTTGTGTGTCTGTGGTGTGTGTGTGTGTGTGTGTGTGTGTGTACGCCGAATAGATCAGAGTAATCAAAGCCCAGAATCAGTCATTTTTCACTCTTTGACCTAAAATATTTTATCTGATCGCAAATCACACTGTGTGTGTGTGTGTGTGTGTGTAGGTGTGTGTGTATGTGTGTGTGTGTGTGTGTGTGTGTGTGTTCAGAGTTTTAGATTCTCAAGCTACATTATTATATATAAACACACATGCAAGACATATAAATATTTCAGACATATTTCTATTACACACACACACACACACACACACACATATATAAATACGTAAATACAAATGTAATGCATAAGACATATTATACACATAGGCCCTTATGTAATGCATGAATATATACATTTTACTGTATATATAGGTACTAAATACAATGCATTGTATTACATGAAGGCATTTACATTAACTACGTCTTACATACAGACACGCATATATAATACACACATGACATATTATTGCATATAGATATTTTCATATAATACACACTGGACACATCACTATCACATATAGACTATATACTGTATGTACAGAGATGTCTCTACATTAGGGGCAGGTGGGGCTCGGCCCCACCAGATGTTGCTGTGGAGCAGGGTGTAACATTTATTTTATTTTAATATTATTTTCTAACATAGTTGTGTATTGGACTTATGAAAATGGCAGTAGTTCCCAATCCATTTAAAATATTTGTGTAAGCGTTGTGTAAGGTCAGTACTTTCAGCAGTTTTCATTTAGTTAGTGTGTATGGGGCCGGCCCGTCAGCTTCCATTTAAGCAAGTGAGCAGTAGAAAACATTGTGTGCATGTTCAACATGCTTACAATAATGAGCTGTGGGGTATGCTTATTCTCGCCCCATGCTGAGAGCAGCCAATAAAAAATGAAAGATTTGCATACGGGAGCTTATGTGAATATCGTTTATGGTATCAGTGTTGCTACGCAGCTTGCCACTCAAAACATCACAGTAACTGATAGCTGCTACTAGCAGTGCACTATAATGTCTCACATTGACAATTTAATCAAAGTTAACAGTTAGATACACACAGACAGTCATCTTACCTCAGTAAAAGCTTTATTTACTTCATTCATGACTGGAATGAATTGTATTTAAGTTACTTTGTTCACCAAAGTAAAAGCAACTGAATACCACCGGTAAGTAAGTCTCCCGACAGGGGATGCATCTCATGGTGGGGGTGCTGAATTCTGCACAACACTGGAATATGCTTTTTGGAATTTCACTGGTGATGATACAGAAGGAGGAAAAACAAGGTAGAGAAGAGGAGATACAAGGTTTTGTTCCAACAACAACAGCATGTAATGGATAAGGGCACTATTATTATTATTATTACATGTTATTACATATGTACACTTACATATAATACATATTGTTCATATTGAACATATAATATACACTACATATACATATATAATACATGCACACATTATTGATAAGGAACATATGTGGGTTATGACCTCATGTAGCAGCACTGCATGAAAGTAATAATGTTTTTGTGTATTCAGTCAGTTTAATCTCCTCCATCTCTCAGTCCTCTCTATGTTGTCTGTCTATTTGATGACTTAGAGTGCCTCCTTGACCTGCTGTCCTGTCCTGTGGGGGGTCATTAATACCATCCGTATTCCATGAGGAGCATTCACTGGGTATCACCCCCTCCTCATCCCCCGCTCAAACACTCAGTGGGATCAGCGCGCACACCATACGGTCTCAGAGACTTGAGGCATGTATGTGTGTGTAGGACATTAGGTTTGTGGTGATCAGTGAGGGTTCTAACATAATAGGCACTGATTGGATGAACGGGACCCATGGGAGATGACAATTGCCTTCCAGCTATCTGAAGCTGTGGAGACTTTAATACTACTGCCATTCTTAACAGGCGGCACCAAAAGATTCCACCTACCTGCTGCATCCAGCCTGAATAAATCAATACAAGTAGGACAGTGTGTGATATCATTCCTATAAAAAGAAGAGAACTTCATAAAAGAAAGCAAAAAAGATCCAGTAGTTCCGGATGCCTGTAAGAAAAAAAAATGCTGAGATTAATCTTAAATCTTGTGTAAACATCCAATATTTGTCTTTTTAAAAATGTTGTGAGTTTGTTATAACAGCCATCCATCCATTATCTTTTGCTTAATCCTGATCAGGATCAGGAACTTACGCCCTCACTCGGCACAGGGCCGGGCACTATCTTGGCTAAGCCCAGGACAGGGCGCCAATCCATCGTGCCAATTTAGCATACCTAATTATTCCATGTTTTTGGAAACATGTACTCCTGACTTCTATGTTTTTGGACTGTGGGTGGAAACCCATGCAGACACAGAGAGAACTTGGAAACTCCTCCCAGATGGGGATCCAAGACTCAAGGCTTCAGCATTGAGAGGCTATCTACCAAGCCACCTATTTGCATTGCCGCATCTTACTTGTGTTGGGGCAGCTGTGTCCTGGTGTATAGGGATCTGGTCTTGTGACCAGAAGGTCGCTGGTTCGATCCCTGGACAGGTCATCACTTAGCGACAGGTAATGCTAAGTGTTTTCTCTTAGTTCTTGCTCATTTTCCCACCAATCATTTATTAGGGCCACGAAAAGCTTCAGATTTTGCCTTTTTTAGGGTTTGTCCCATTTTTCCCAGAACACTACAAGACCTCTGAAAGCGTCCAGACATTAGCAGCAGATTCTTTTAGTCCAGAATTAGGCTTGCTGTTCCAGCACATCCCACAGATCATGATTCGGATTGAGATCTGGGAAATTTGGAGGTCAGCATCAGTAGTTACTGACCACTGCTGACTGGCACTGCCACTTCACAGATGCTCTGATTCATTTGGCGGGTCCTTTTAAAACTGACTCAGGCCTGCATATTTGTTACCAGCATCCAACTTGTCTACAAGAATCGAGTGTTTGCTTGAAGAGAACCAGGGCTTAGCCATGGCCCAAGCATTAGAGATGCAGGCTGAAGGGTCACTGCATTAGGAAATGGCTGAAATGCCCTTCCACTACTCCCATTTGCTCAATGGGCACCATGGGTAAGGCTAGCTACTGCTCACAGTCTACTAGTGTGTTTTTAATAGTGCATGTGCGCAGTTGGTTTCAACATGGTCAAAGTGAACGTACCAGCACACTTTTCAATGAGTGTTCAATTGTTTAGCAAATAATTATTTAAGCAAAGACGTTCTGAAGATGTTCTCAATTGAAATGCAAAAATGAAAAATCAATAGAAAGTGTCCAGGCTGTGTATTTATCTATCTGTCTTCTCTCAGCATGCAGGCACTGGGTGAGATCATCTGTCTATTATGTGAAATGGTTTTCATTATGAGCAGGGGAGGTAGAACAAGAGACCCGGGAGCACAGAGAGAGAGAGAGAGAGAGAGAGAGAGAGAGAGAGAGTAGGGCAGGAGTTGGCACTTTAAATGTTCCTCCTGACTGGAGTCTCCATGGAGTGTGACTGAGGGAGCAGAAACACTCTGAGGCCGCTGAGCTGCTTCATTGTTGGCCCGGCGTGCCCCCTCCACTTTAACCCTGTTCACACTCGAGGGTGTCTTTTCCCCTCTCGCTCTGCTAATCGCTTAGCTACTCTTTTTTAATGGTATTAAAATGGAGAAAATAGGCTCAAGAAGTCAACTACCCAACTACCCCTCCTCCCCCCTGCTCACTCTACCCCCCCCAAATTCTCTCTCTCTCTCTCTCTCGTGAATACAAGTTGCACATGAGAACGTCCGGCCCGAAACCGCGTGTGCTTCCGGGTGCCCGTCTGCCCCGGGGTGCCCTTCGACAGGAAGCAACAAGTGGGATTAGGAGAGGTGCGACCAGAGGAGAGGGCTGAGAGAAAAAGAGTCTCACAATAAGAGATGGTGAGAGAAAAAGAGAGTCACAAAGAAGAGAGGGAGGGCCCGGGAAGGGATTAGCGGGCTGTTTTGGTGCTGGCGGTTAAAAAAAGCCATTGATGAAGAGAGGAAGAAGGCCGAGGGATGGATGGATGGATAGAAGGATGGATGGATGAGTAGATGGATAGACGGATGGCAGCTGGATGGATGTCAGGAAACATAAGCTCTCCATTGGTCGCTAGCTAGCAGCACCTAGGCTGAAAGAGCAGCAGCCGCTTCTAATTGACACAAGTTCCCCCAGTGCTGTTTGACTCAGCAGCAGTGTGGAAAGTGCCATTGTGCTCCCCGAGTAATGGGTCACAGGCTCTGAGGGGGGCAATAAAAGGAGTGGAGGGGGTGCAAGAAAGCTGGGGCAAGAGAATTTATCAATCACTCCCCCCCTTTCGCTTTTTCCACGGTCGAATGAATGGAAGGCCGCCCGTGAAGCGACAAACTAGCCTGCTTTGCACCGCCGGGCTAGTCCATTCATCTCCTCCAAAGCGACCCAAAGCCCGTCTATCGTCCACTAGCAGGAGGGCGACGGGGTAAATGGGGGGAGTGACAGTTCTGAGGGCCAAAATAGACTTCCGCAAAAAAACCCCGCTAAAGGTCCATTATTTGCTCAAACAGGGTTTAGTAGAACTGCTAGAATGTTGATCTCACACTGCGTTAAAAAATGCTTCGCCCTTTGTAACCAATAGCATTAACACTCACTATGATCCATGCCACGCCATCATGCATGCACATTTGCAAATGTTCTCATTCTAGCAGAGGAGTCGAAGTTTCTATTGGCGTATATAAAACAGCCTATGACCCTTCGACTGTAGCCAATGTGAAGCCTTTGGCCCTCAATAGTGAGGGTGAATGGGGCTTGGCCCTTTCTGTGGCCCTGCACCCACCTCTGGCCTTTTTTTATCTGAAAGGACTGTTTAAATGGTGAGGTATATCACTGGGAAAGGGTGAAAGAGAGAGAGAAAAAGAGAGAGAGCCCTTCAAGAGGCCTCTGTTGTTCATCACTTAAGGATTCAGACGCCTTTTCTCTATTCCTCGACGGGCACTTCTGAGGACAGCTGCTTAGGACCAGGCCTGACTGTTCATATGGATATGTATGGTAATGACTGGGAGAGAGAGAGAGAGAGAGAGAGAGAGAGAGAGAGAGAGAGAGAGAGAGAGAGAGAGACTCGTTTCACTCAACAAAGACGGGGGTAATAAAAGGGGTCCCGGGTGTCGGTCCCTTGTGTGGTCTGAATGGGGTTTATATGAGACCCAAAGGCCCTGTCCCGATGACACAGAGCGCCCGGATAGGGAGGATAATTATTGACTGGTCCAAAAAACGGCCTATACCCTCCTCCTCTCTTCCGCTACTCCCTCCAACCGCCCTCTCACCCTCTACACACACACCTCATCGACTCAAACGCCACACGCCAAACCACACTCTCAACCTGCCTCATAAACTTCTAAACTCTTCAGTCCTGCTGATCGCCCCCCTAACAGCCCCTCCAGAGTTGTTGCTTCAGTTCTGTAGTTCTGATAAAGGTGAAGAGTTGATTTGACTGAAAGAAGACACTGACATATCATCTAGTTTTTAGGTTTGAAGTAGCCATTGCTATTGAAATGAAATATCAGCTCATTCAGAGTTAAAAATGTTTACGTCTGGAGATATTCTACTGTGAGGTGGCTCTGATACTTACGAATGAAATTTTATTGAGTTCTGAAAATTAAGGTGCCAGAAATGTGGACTTTTGGTTCCCTGAAAAACCACTCAATGGATGATTCTTGGTCTTGAAAGAACTTTCACATAATGTAAAAGTTCTATATCATTTAAAAGTTTGTTCCATTAATGTTCCTTCCAGTAAAAAGCATATAAGTGCATGTTTATCACAGAAGTACATTGTAATATTTAAAAATGTATTTGCAAAAGGGCTTTAGATGGCAAAAGATATCAAATAAACTAAAATAAGTGATTCAAAAGAAAAATCGCAGAATTTTTTTTTTTAGTTTTTCTTTATACTTTGATGTGAATATTGTGACACATAAAAAATTGAATATTGTAAAAAAGTTTATTGTTGTTCATAATTGAATTAAAAAATGTCATATTTTATATTAATTACACTGACATTTAAAGTATTTTATTAATTTACTGTCAATCAGTTTGGCCTATATTTCATTAAAATTAGAAATCCAGAAATTTTTGAATTTGAGTAAATTATTATTGAATCAGTATCAACATTAAAAATGACATTTTGACCTCTTTGAATTCAATTATGAATAAAAATGAACCTTTTCACAATACTCAAATTTTTGGAGATGCGCTAGTACAAAACTCTGAAGATCACTCAAAAAAATTGAACTAAATTAAAAATCTAAATCATTAAAAAAGCCAGTCTGACTGTAGTCCAGCTCCCATTTTTTTATTTGAACATTTTTGAATGTGTTGATTTTCCTACATCTGAGTAAATGACATAAAATGTTCAACAAGTGATCATCTCTTCCCATTTACAAATTCAAAATTTGCCTGTTTTTACAGAAGTTTTTTTTTGTATAATAATAATAAAATAATAATAATAAAAACATTGTTTGTTTTCCAGTTCTTTTTGTATATTTTAAACATAAGTTGAGCTAGCAAAATCAGAACATGAACTACAAAAACTGTGCAATAAGATAATTCTAATTCTGTTCACTTTTTAAACACCACACTAATGGTTTCTCACCATTTGATCCACTTTATTCTATGTGGTTGGGTGATGAATTTGCTGGTTTGCATTCAGACAAGAAAATGTTGCATTTCTGACCTCTAATGGATGTTTTTTATCCTAATATATTTCTACCGAATGATAGAGATGGCACAATCACATTGTGTTAAGCTCAACACCTTCTTCAATAAGATATAATGACTTAAACTTGCTCTACTAAATTTAGCAGAATGTTAAAAAATGAAAAATAACTCAACAAAGTAAAATTGGCAACGCAGCATTGGTTTCAGTATTGATTAACCCAGCACAAGATATTTCAGCTTACCTGTTCTGGGTTAACAGTTTGAATGTGCATTGTTGTCTGCACATGTATCTATTCTATTGACATATCACTTTCAGAAACAAAGCCTTGTATCTCCAAAATGAGAACATTACAGAAGAAGGAAAACCTTATTTTTATTGTCATGTAAATATTTTATTTCATGCCATTTTGTAGCATTTTAGTAGGTCCATTGATCATGTAAGGCTGGCATTTTCAAAATGTCAAAAATGTCAAAAATTGAAATTATGTTCTGACAGCAATGATAAGAAAAACGTTTCTAAGATAAATAATACATAATGTAACAGTTCTGTACATATTTAAGACTTTTACACTGAGGGAAAAAACAACCCAGCAGTTTAGTTTACATAGTCATTGATAAATTTTATGCTTTTATTTTAAATTTTTTTTTTAATTTTTGCTGATTTTTATTTTTATTTTTTTTTTGCATTTGAGTATGTGTTGATATTGACTTATTTACACTTCTATCAGAGGAGCTTGTTCTTACTGAAATGTTAGTGTTGTAAAGTCTCTTGAGTGCACCTCCTGGGGTCTGGAAGCATTGCTAATTGAATTAGCAGATGGTGTTTTCTGCTCTGACAGTTGTTAAGTAATCTATGAGCTGAAGAGCTGTTTAGCATCTCCTCAGTGGTCTCTTGAGGAAGAGTATTTGTTATCTGGATACCAAAGTAAATTTACATATATCTTTCATTGATCATTTAATCTCTCAAGCACAAAGCCAATCAAATAAAATCTTTAATGGTTAATTATTTAAAAAAAATATTTTTTCTCTCATGTATTTTTGTCTTTTCTAAGATCACTCATGCTTCTGGAGAGTCTTACAGCAGTCTAGACCCATTTGGGTTGGCTTTGAGCTAATAGATGCTTTAGTGATTCGGTTAAATTGACTGGAAAAATGCTGCCACGATTTTATGCAAATTGAAACTGGGCTAATTGTTAATAAATTCCAAAAAGTCTATGGGAAAGGAGCTTAGATTTTTTTGTCCCTGTCTGCTTTCATGGGTAATATGATTTAGATTTGATCTTGAAAATGATTTTCAGAAGTATTATTGTTTTCATTTTTATTTACTTGGGTCTAAGCTGAGGACATAAACTGTATTGGATAAAAGTCTAAGCTTCAATATATAATCAAATTTATTCAAATTCTGAACACTCATGTTAATTGAGTTAATTTGTTGAGTGGTCTTAAGTCACTGTAATGGTTTCTCTGTAGACTCTTTACTGGATCTTTTGTCTGTTAAACAGAGAGTGATGAGATGAAAGGATGAGATGCAGGTGGGTTCCTAAGGAAAGAGAGAGAACTGTGAGTGAGTGAATGTGTGTGTGTGTGTGTGTGTGTGTGTGTGTGTGTGTGTGTGTGTGA
>BRDA01068519.1:0-13799 GCA_036984385.1 Crenuchus spilurus
TATATATATATATATATAATATCTCCCTGGACAAGCAATTACTTCCCTTGCATATTAAGGTGGTAGCAACTTCAGGGTCCTGCACATGTTGTTGCATTGAAAAATCCAATCACAGCTGTTATTTATGCTCATGGAGATAGTAAATGCTATAAGGTACATTACAGTGACAGATTGTCCAGTGAGCTTATATATACTCTTTTTCCTGAACTGTTGATGGATAGCTGGACCAGATTGCTTAAGAAATGGACAGTTGAGAACTATATACTGTATATAGATTTATAGCACTTAAATATGTACATGAAGACATTCTATAGAACTTACAAAGAAATGCTGCTTAAAACAGCACACTGGAAAACCATTCCAAGATGAAATATGAGTTGTACATTATGTCACTCATTAGGAAAGCCTACAAAAGAGAACATATGGAAACATTTGTCCTTTGCGCTTTAGTTTCCTTCCTGGGCCCCTTTGCATAGGGATAGCGTGTTGTCAGATTTAAACATTGCTGTAAACCATCTGACTTGTTTAAGTTTCTGACCTCCCCAGAGAACAGCTGTGTCATGTTGTCAGTGGTATGGTGAAATTAGTCCTTGGCCTGCACTCCTCCAATGTAGCCTGAAAATTCATGTAGTTTTCCTAAACATAGTAAAGTTATTGTTACTGAAATTAAACCGGTAAAAATGGAAGCAGAAGCGTAAGTTCTGCAATAAAAACGTACAGCTTCGGCACTCATCAGGGTTCAAATAAGCCAGTAGTACGTCACCCATTCATTTGGCTTCCTGACCAATCATGAGCTACTGCTTGACTTTAAAAGAAAGCAATTTGCCTCTGCAGGCGCTGACGCATCATCTTCACCCTCCTTCCTCCCCACCACCGCCAGGGTGGCCCTGTCCTGTTGCCAAGGCGGGTGGCTTTGACTCTGCTGTCCATCTGTCTAACAGTGTCTGCTCTAGACTGAATGTTGCAGACCTGGGCTGCAGCTGGGGCCTATACTGAAGAATTTAATAATTAACCTCTCCGCTAATATCCTCTTCCAAGTTTTTTATGGCAGAAGTTAAAGTACTTTTCTAAAAATGACTTGAACAAAAGAATCAGGTTTAGGAGTTTACCCATTTATGTTCAGTACATACATATGCAGACACAGAACTTTCACTCATTGTTTATGGATGTGTTTCCCTGATTGGTTAACTCACAAGTAGCTTATTGTCAGCGATACAGGATCTCACAGTTCTTTGTTGTATCCAGTCCAGTAAGATATTGCACAATTTATCCTTTATTATGTCCTCCTCCACTGCTGTGTACACTGTAGTAAGCATTAAATTTCATTCTTATAATAGATCTCTTTCCTAGCACTTCTCTTACTGAGCCAATGCGTATTTTTCAACTGAAGGACTCCACAATCTCCACAAAACTCTGTCCTCCAATGTGCTTTCAATTCAAGCTTGCTGGCTATTTCACTTTATAACCATCTGTGGGCTATGAATAAAGGAAATCTTCTATAGCTAAAAACAGACTTGCACACATGCTTTCCAGACCAGTGATCAAAACAGGTAAACAGATCAGTATAGTAGAATCAGTATTTTCATTAACACGTCATGATTTTGAAAAGCATGTTGTAGTATTTGTAAAGAATTATTAGATAGAAAGCTGCCTTATGTACCTGTAGTCCTTCTTGACTTTAAAGGGCAACTGCAGTGGCGTTTTTAGAATAGAAAGCCATGTAGGACATAATAAATTCTGTGGGCAGCAACCCACTTGTCAGTGAAACTACACACAAACCTATTTGCTCAATTAATATAACCACAAATGCACTTCATCATTGAAATTCCAAAAAACATAATCCGGTCTTGTACCAAATTCAGTAACATAATTTCCGGTGCAATTCTTTTACCTGTACTTGTACAAAGGAACTTAAATACAATCTATTCCAGTCATGAAAAAAGGAAATAAACCTTTTACTGAGGTAAGATGGCTGTCTGTGTGTTATAAGTTAACTTTGATTAAATTGTCAACATTATTCATTATATTGCCTCAATAGCAGTGGCTAAAAGTTACTGTGATGTTTCAGTGGCAAGCTGCGTAGCAAAGCTGATACCGTACACGATATTCACATAAGCTCCCATATGCAAAACTATAGTTTTTAGTGGCTGCTCCTAGCATAGGGCCAGCATTAGCATGCCCTGCAGCTGATTATTGAAAGCATATTGCACATGTGCACAATGTTTTCTACTGCTCACTTGCTTAAACAAACGCTGACAGGCCGGCCCCATTATCACAAACCACATTAAGACAGCTGAAAGTACTGACCTTAGGCAACATGTACAAGTACAATATTTTAAATGAATTGGGAACTACTGCCATTTCCAGAACTATTGTTTTTTCAGTCAAATACACAACAATACCCAGCAATGGATTGGCGCCCTGCCCTGGGCTTAGTTGGGATCATGTAATGCCCTCCCCTGTGCCCAGTGATCCTGTAAGGGACTATATAATGGATGTAACATAATGGATATAACAAAATTATGTAGGGACTACATAACACTAAATAATGGATGGGTAATGAATGGATAATGGAAGGATGGAAATTCACAACAATGTTAGAAATAAATATTTAAATTAAATAAATTTAAACAAAATTATTGATTATGTCACACACTGCTCCACAGCAAAATCTGGTGGGGCCGGGCCTGACGTCCTTGTGCAGCTGTATTATATCATTGATGACATTTAATCTTTATTTGAACTTCATATTGCTTTGAGGTGTAGGGTACATTATCTGTCAAATGTTTGGAGACACCATCTCATTCTCATTATTATTTTTTATTTATTTATTTATTATAAGTCATCTAGACTTTGAAGGAGCACATCCGGAATCATGTAGTAAAATTAAAAAAATGGTTAAAATTAAAAGCATTTAAAAAAATGTTTTTTTAAATTTTAGATTATTCAAAGTAGACACACAACCGATGTCTCAAACACATTAAGAAGGCAAGAAATGCAAGTCATTAACTCTTGTTAAAGACACTTCTAATGAGAGACATTTGTCAGATTAGGGAAGTGACGAGAAGTCTCTGAGAGAGGATCACTGATTGGCTGAAGGGATCTAAGGTTTACTGGCTTTTTTGTTTTGACTTTATTTTTTTAGAATCAATAAAACAATGAAATCTAATTGCTTTCAAAACTAAAGTTAAGTTAGTTATGACAATTGTTTGGGTGGATGATATAAAACATCTGGAACATTGGATGTCTAGTACACACCATATGAAATACAATCATTTGATTCAGAAGGTGACAAAATTATGTAATTCATTCTTGGTCTTCAGACTGTCAGCTAACTCTACCTGTCTGTTCAGTGAGGTAACTAGAGAACTGCACAGAGCAGAGGAAACTCTAGAATTATACTAATGCACTGCTTGACTGTCTGGATCTTTGAGTCATAGGATCAAGTTTGTTTTAGTAATAATTCAGCATAATGGCACATGTATTTCAAAAGGGTCTGTATGTCAGCTGGAATTATACTAGTAGATGCAGCTCTTTAATTTCCTCTTGAACAAATGGAATTTTCAGGGCACAAAATGAAAACTTTTGGAGTTATCGGATCTTTGTTAGGGAATTAGCAACTGTATCAAATTCCTCTATATAAACTATTCTACCTACAGCAGTTCACATTCTGTATCAAATTCATGCTTGACTTATCCAGGAAGTGGGTGGAAGGCATGTTTTCTCTATGGGTACAGCTTAAGTGTCCTTTTCTTCCAGCTTTAAAATGGCCAGTCCAGCTGTTGATTAAATGTGGAAACAAAGAAACCACTCACTTACATCTACATTAGCAATTATGTCAATTTCATCTGTTGAATGAGACCTAGACTATGCATAAGAAAATGTTCTTCACATGTAAGTTAGTAAAGGCCAGAAATGGGTCTGCAAAGCCATGATGAAAGATGCAGAGTTTGTTAAAGAATCTGGTTACAGTCTGGTCCATGTTGTTCTTATTACACTATAGCATGTAATCCATGAGTTCATTCATCAGGCTAAAGTAACGTCATGTTGGATAGCTCTGCACATTGAATGACTGCCCCAGCAGCATACACCACAGTCACATACATTGTAGTTGAACAATGTTTTGAAGTCTTTCACAGATAACAAATATTAAAGAAAATGTGATTTACAATGGTCTTGTTTGCTTCGCAGAAAGATTTTGGAAGGACCTTCTGGAACACTGCTATGTATTTGAAGTGACCTCCGTTGCTATAGATAATTCAACTCACATGTATATTGTATCTGGAAAAAAGGAACAGAAAATGAAAGACAAAAAAACAGAATTTCAGAAGTCAGAAGTCAGAATTCATTGAAAGTGTAGAAATGTTGTCAATGAAATGAACAATAAAATAGTGTTTGCATGACCTTTGTTTCATTTCATATTGTGTGAGTGGAGAGAGCACCCATGAAACCAATGGGACTCTGTGGTGTATTAGGGAAGAAGGTAAAACAAAGCTGTGCACTTCTTTCCCTTTATGGTAGTGTTTCATTTTGTTTTATGTTGCTGCTTTCTCTCTCCTGCTGCACATTGTTGTTCCTCACCAGGGAGATGCAGGCACTGTTGTTGTTGAAGAGCATTAACCTTCTAGAAGCTGATTCGAGAAGTGGGCTCAGACATGGGTCCTCCATTGCATTTTTTGGATGTTTCATAGCACTGCAATCATTCTCATTCTGCTTGCCAAAAGGGTCTCAGTGGAGTCTCAGGGCTAAAGGAGAGCTGGGCCAGACTGGACCTGATGTATAGGCAGGACATTAGATACTCTCTCTCACTCTCTCTCTCTCTCTCTCTCTCTCTCTCTCTCTCACTAACACACACACACACACACACACACACACACACACACACACACACACACACACACATACACACAGATATTGTTTTTATTAGGGAAATTTATTTTTTCAAGCATGTTCAGCTGATAATTGCATTGTCAGTTCAGAAACTACAGTGGCAGGCTTTACATGACATAGAGGCAGCATGTGCTAACCTTCAGCCTCCCATCCAAAACTAAATGGAATTGGATCTGACTAAATTGAGGAGAAAGATGAAGTTACAAGGTCAGCCAGTCAGAAAAGAGATTGTTTACTTATCATTAATATCAGTGTTAAAGACACAGTAACAGACAGGCTGTAAAATGTTATAAATCAATATGTAACTGTACTTTAAGCATTAAGAGCAATATATCGTATATATATAAAAAAAAGTCAGCTCAACTTAAAATTTTAAGTCTTGCTGAGTTATTTCAACTTGAGGTTCAATCAATGTCTTGTTTAGCCAAAAGTTCTGCTAAATCATATTTTTCTAGTTCTGCATTAGTAAATGTTTCAAAATATATGTTGAATCAACATTGCCATTATTTATGACTCTTTCTTTCACTTACCACCACTACACTTTCTCCACCATGGGCTCCCAGTTAGTCATTCTGGGGTTTGAACTCATAATCATCTGTTAGAGCAAAAGGCTGAGGTGACATTAAATACTGAGACAAAATTCTTGTCCTGCAAAAACAGAACATTTATTTTTAAACCACTATGGCCATCTCTGCTGCTGCCTTTAAATCTGTATTTATTAGTTTGACTCTCAGTTGCTTATGATTCTACATTCAATTGCCATTTAGACTCATACCTTGACCTTTCAACACAGTATTTGTGGTTGCTATGAGGGGCTGATTCATGAAAGGCTAGACCAGATGTTTTGGTAAATGTGTGTATATGGCATGACCTTTTTCCTTTAAAATGTGTACTTTTGAAAATATGTTTTTTTGGGGAACACTCTTACACAAACAATTTGGCACTTCAAGTTTTGTTGGTTTACAAAGTGAAAATACATTAACACACTTTCTACAGAGGACAAACTTCTGCACATTTTAATGAACAGTTTCTATTTACAGAATTTTAACATTTTGGAAAATTATAAAAATTATATATTTGCCAACACTGTGGAACAATAAAAGTAATTTTTTTTGTTTATAGTGTTTGAAAATCAGAAAACAAATAGAATAAATATTAATAATTAGATAAATGCCATATTCATGTATTTGTTCTCCACAGAAGATGTTAACTCAAGTAGAAAATCCACAGAACAAGTACGAGTGCATATCCAAAAAATTGAATATTATCAAAAACTTTAATTTCTGTTCATAATTTAACATAAACTGTAATATAGTCCATATTCATATTACTTGTAAAGCGACATATTTCAAGCCTTTCTTTACATTGATACTCAAACTCAAAATTAAATATTATAATCATTTGAGATTCTACATTTCTGCTAGAAACTGATTGACAGTAAAACAAAAAGGCTTGAACAATCATTGTGTGTGTAATGAATATAAAATATGATGAAACATGTGACAATGTTTTTTAAATTAAATTATGAACACAAATGAGCTCTTTTTGATCCAAAGATTGTATGTGTGCTAGCAGCAGTTTTTTTTTATAATTGCAGTATAAAGGCAGAGATCAGTCAGGATGCATGGGGTGAGAATTCTATGATAGTGCTGAAGAGTCAGGTCACATGACCTGAGCACCACTTATATCTCAATACTATTACAAAACAGTTCTAGTCAACCTAATCTTTTTGTACCCCTGTTTCCAAATAATATCATCAATATCAACACATTCTTTTTATTTCATGTTAGATGTCCTATTAAAAATTTTGAATCTCCACATTTTAAAAAACATTTTATGATGAATAGGTCATTAGAAAAACTCATTAAAAATCATTAATTTACATAAAAGTTCAGATGTTTTTTTACTGTGAACATGCTAAAGCCACATTTTTGTTAGGATGGATTAATTTTCTAAAATCCCCAGCCCACAAAACCACATCTCTCCAGATAACTGAACTCTTAGGCAGTCTTTAGAAGAGTCATTGTTTGTTTTTGGCATGTAATGTATCTTTCCAGTGTTAAGGGATCACATGCTCTGTGAGAATGCATATTTTCTTCTTAGGTGTTCATGCTTTCAGTGATGGATTCCAAAACCCAAGCCCAAGAACCTTTCAAATAACCATTTTTTCTTTTTGAAATTTAAAGAGCATCCACATGTAAAGATTTTAAATTATGACTCTTAACACTCACATTATTTTTCAAACATGATTCTTTAGGGAACCAGTAGTGGTTCCTCTATTTCACCATTCAAAGAAGGTTTTTTGATAAATTTGTAGCTAATGTTCATTTCAGATGGCAGGATGTGTGAAACTTAAATATTTGCTAAATGTTGTTTCATTTAGTGATTAAATAAGATTTCAATAAAATGTACTTCAGTCACCATAAGCAGAGGTGTCACAATTGTTGTATAATTGCATCATCACAAAAAATAGTATATCATGAAAGAGTTAATTTATGTTCATAGTTAAATTTAAAAAGGTTCACTTTACATGTATTTAATATTTTAACGTTTTGTAATTGACACTGTAATTTGTAAAACACTGTAATTGAGAGAATCACAATTATTCAATCTAACCACAATTATTTAATAGTTATTTTTGTCAGTCACATGTTTATTTTGCAATATATACAGATTGCAAATTGGGTGCAGTGTCCTCAATTTATGTTGAAGCAAATACATGTAAATTAGAGAAAGCAATTATTGAAAGATTTTATAATGTTGAAGGAAAGCAACCAACAAACACTAATTGTTAGTATTAGGGCAGCAGTGAGTAATGGTTGTGTCTTTGGTCAGTTTGGAGCTATTATGAATCAGTAGCTAGAAAGCAGAAAAACTGTTTATTAGTCTGAATATTTTAGGCTTGGACTGTAATTGTAAGATAAAATGTTTACAGCCATTACTTAAATGGCAATTATTTGACAAAATGTTATGGTAAGCCTGATCACAAATCCACACATTAACTACAAATTAAGTTCCAAGTTCAGAAAGAATTATAAACTTAAACAATCCAAGAAACGCAGCTTCATCAAATAATGGAAGGGCTGAAAATGAAAGCTGAATGATTCATTACACGTATAATTGTCACGGACCCAATCCTCCTACCTGTTCCACTGGTTCTCTCTTGCTCCACTAGGACTCCATTTCCCATAATCCCTGGTGCTCTAAGCTCACATGTGACTTTTTGTTCAGCTGCTTCCCAATGGACCTTCATCAACTCTATTTAAACTCAGCCCTGAGATGTGTTAAGGGCTTGGTATTGTCATGTTCTCACACTCTAAAAAAGCTACCCATTCTAAGCCTGTTGGAGGTTTTGTATCTGTTTGTTTAATGTGTTCTGCTTTGATAATATGGTTGACCAGGAGCATCTGTCCAGTGTGAGGCCTAGTCAGCCCCCAGTATGGTTTATTGTACATACCTATTTAGTGTGAGGTCTTGTCAGCCATCTTCCATATCTACTCTGGTATATCTTGTTTCATTTAAGACTTATTCAGCTCCTTATTGCCTCTTCTGTTTATCTTTTGGATTAGGCTTCACCTTTTTGATTTCTGTTGTTTCAGTTTTTGTTTTTTGTTATTCTTATTAAATCTCTCTTTTATAAACCTGCACTCATCCCCATGTCCTTCCCAATGCATTACAACAATGTTGCATATATTAATAAAACCACTAAAAATCTGAAGCAGAATTTCTGATTTTGCATGTTCATACACATTCTTGAACTTTTCTAACAATATTTTTGTTAGGCAATTTCTGTAAACATTCATATAACATTATCAATGTTTGTTCTAATAAAAAAATGGCTAACTGGTTTTGGCACTGGTCAGACAGGCATGTTGAAGTACATCCTATTTGTAATTTTTTAGTCCAAAGACAACAAATTGCATTTCCAATAACAGCTGAAATGAGATCCAAGTGAAAGTGAGGGGGTGTTAAGACTACTGAGAGAAATAGTAGATGTTCTTGTTCTCTGTAACTGTGAAAGGAAGTCATCCAGTGAAGTTCTTAAGAAAACTCCTGCTGAGGACTATGAAACACACATTTATTCCGTGGAATATGTTAAAAGTCATCTCTTTTGGAATTCATGTGTGCAGTACAATAAATTACATTTGGCCAGGGATATGAAAAGAAGAATGAAGCTTTCTGGGTTGTGTAGAATTTTGATCATGGCTGACACATATAACTGTTACAACCTGACTTGCAGGGTAAACATTTTGTTAAGATTCTTTAAAATATTTTATTTAAGAAGGGCAGCTGTGGTCTGGTGGTTAGGAGTCTGGTCCTGTGACAGGAAGGTCGCCAATTTGATCCTCGGACAGGTCATGACTGATGTGCTCTTGATCAAGGCACCTAATGACAAACAATACCAGGCGCTGTGGATAGGGCTGCCCACTATTTTAGGGCACATGTTCACTAGTGTGTGTGTTTCACTGCATGGATGGATTAAATTAGGTCAAATTTCATTATGGAAAAATCACATTGGCATAAAGTTGAATCTAAACCTTAAAATTGATTCAAAGTGTTCAGCAGATTATTTACAATAAGAGTATTGATTTTTTTTACAACTACCAAACATTAGCCATTGGAAACAAGTTGATTTCCATTTAAATATTTTATTGATCTCCTCTCAGTAAAATAAGTGCTTTCTGGCCTGGATGTAAGGTCTACAAAATAGTGAAGAACCTTAACATTATGAAAAGGAAGTATCAACTGACAGCCTCTACAAGCAGCCAAGTCTAGTTGCTGCTTGTATTATCCAACTTATTTGAATAAGTTTTCCACTTATATTAAGTAACTTTTTAAACAGCAAAATGGTACACAACATTTTGAGATTGAACAATCCCCAGTTGACTACCAACAAAATACAATGAAGACATTTAATAAATATTAAATATTTTCATTAGAGGTGTTCACATTTAAGAAGTCTAGCTGGAGTAATGGTAACTGCTTTATTTTATGCTGCTATGTTTTGACTAAGATACTTGTAAAATACAGGTCGACTCTGGTTCATACTGAAAGAAGGTGGGTGTTATTCCCCCCACATGACTCACTGATTTGAAGAAGGGCAGACATAGAAAATGTGGTATGTGTGCTGTCAGGAAAGCAGATATTTATGTGAAGGAGATGGAGAAATCCCTAACTTCCAGCAGCACAAATGAAATCTCTGTCTAAATCTGTATTACATCCTGTGTTTATTCTGTGGAAATTTCTGCATAAAGGAGGGGTTTGCTGGAAAAGCACATATTTTAGTAACAACAGAAGAATGAAAAAAAATAATATTTTAAAGAATTTTAACAAAATGTTAATTTTGTTACAATCTCAAAAGTCAAGTTATTCTGACTGCTGAATTTGTTAGATATGTCTACACTATAATATTAGTATTGTGTAATAGTTTACAATGTTGAGTATATAACAGATGCTCTTATCCACAAAGACTTACAATTACAGTCATGTAAAATTAGGTGAATGTAGGAGTTAGGAGTCTAGACCAAGGATGCTTAATATTTTAGTGTTTATCCAGTCTGCCTCGTGTCTGTGATATTACTCACTACACTAAATAATAATAATAATAATAATAATAATAATAATAATAATAATAATAATAATAATAATAATTAATAACAGATTATTATTATTATTATTATTATTATTATTATTATTATTATTGCAGTTCACATGAGTGTCATGTTTTGTGTCACTAGGCTTTGATTAATGATTGTTTGTTTTATGACTTATCTTTAGTACTGGAGTTAACCAGAATTATGTAAAATATTTTATACTATGGTAGATGTAATAAATCAGTATTTTTCTGTATTTTCTGTTTAAGAGATTTAGACATGTTGCATGGAACAGATCAGGACAGGAGTGAAAATGTATCAAGTAACATTTTTTAAAATTAAGTAGCATCTGTTTAGAGAGGTTACGATGAGACAATAATTCTCCAGAGAGGGGGATTTAAGAGGAAGTTGAGATCTGTTTTCCCGAAAATCACAGACTGGCGGTTCTGTATTTAAAACAGCATAATTCTCAACTCGTGTTGTACATGAATAAAGGGTAAGAGCTTTTTGTTCATGAGCAGAGCTAAAGTGTGTTGGTTTATATTATCTGACTGTAAATTGTATTCAAAAGGCATGGAATCTATATTTAGTCATTGTTTATACTGCATACACTGTACTCTGCAAATCCTGTGTTAAGTTAGGACTGTATAGTAATGTATACATGTGATTACTCTCTTTAGACATGTTTATCTTACTCGATTATTAGAAACAGCGGCTTCTATGGCCTGTGCACTGTCAGCTTCTAAGCCTCCTGTTAATGGAAGATGGTAATCTTATGTATGTCAGGGCATCAGAGGACTGTCTGGATAAAAAGGTGACACTGGACTGCCTGGTGACTGCCTTGATGATGATGATGATGTTGTAAGGCAACAATTCTCAATACAATAATCCTGAGATAATATCTGAATGAATATATGAGCATGAAGTACAAAAATTTATATATGAAATCTCAGAAATCATGACTATTGTTTCCTTGTACAAAGAAAGTAATGTTACATCTGGTTCTGTCTTTACAAAGAAGGACAAGGAGAAGATCTGGCTTTCAATTGAGGTTGTGTTTAGGGTTAGGGACAGGATAGGTTAGAAATTCATTTGAAAGTCAAATAAAGACAAAGTAAGCCTCTACAAACATACAATCTACTGTGCTGTCAAAATAATGTGTTATTGGATTTTTTAATCTATTGGAATATTTTATACTTTATATATTTATATATACATAAATTCTTTATATAAAAAAAAACAAGGTATTGTGTTAATAATTTAATTATTTTTTTAATTAAATTGATATATTTAATATTCATTATGCATAAAATAACTTTTATATGTAATGAATATAAAATATGACACATTACCTTTCTGAATTTAATTTTGAACTTTTTCATGATGTTCTAATTGTGTGATGTGGCACTCTATGTGGTTCAAGCGAGACTGGTCTTTGTATGAACTATTTATTTTTGCATGCAAATATACTAGAACTTTTGTCTGGAAAATCAATGGAATATTTTAAGTAGGGATGTCCCGATCCGATCTCAAAGATCGGAATCGGGCCGATCAGGGCATTTTTTAAGTGATCGGTATCGGCTTTTCTGAACACAAACCTAAGCCCGATCTTTGTCATAAACAAAGGAGTCGTAAAACGAGAGCAGAGCTTGTATCAGAACTTGATTATAATGTCTGCTGTATGGACTTAACTCAAATTAGGACCTCATCAGCGTTCTTCTCTCTCACACTCACTCACACACACGTAAGGTACGTAAAGATAAAAAAAAACGTTAGAATTACAGCAGCGAGAAAACCCGCCATGCACTTGACTCTCACTCGCCTCCTCAGTAAAAGCGCAGCAGGAACAAGCAGCCGTTGGCTCACGTACGCCCCCCTTCAGTGCGGAGGAGTACTGCCCTGCCTCACTCTGTGCCTTTTCACTGCGGTTTTATGTTCCATCAGCAAAACTAAATATGTCTCTAACAAACATTAAACGTAAATGGTTAAAGACATTTTCCATTAGACTGTGGAAAATCAGGGTATATAAACGTATATGCAAACATTATATATTGGCGACATGCAGCGATACGGCAACAGGCACGCGCCAACTGCATGTATCAACCCAGTTTGTGATGGATTGCCATTCAGAGGTGAGGTGAGGTGAGGCGCTACCGCACCTCGCGTTTCTCCCTTGTTATTTGAACAGGAAATATGTAATTTCAGCGATTTTGACTATAAAAAAGTTCGAAATTAGTCATAAAGATCAGTGGACAAATAGTTTTGTGTTATTTTTTTCTTGTCATGATGACAGGTGAGGCTGACCGCACATCCCTGATTTAATACTACAAATTTAATACAGCACCTAAAAAATAAACCTTTAACAGAATACAGTGAGTTCGTTCAGACAGCTCAGTTAAAGGCTGTACCTAAGAAATTTACTCTATCAGAAAGTTTTAAAAGAAAAGTTCTCTCGAGACAGCGGTATGGCCAAGATCACAGAGAGGGTCACTGAATTCATTGCTTTGGAAGACCAGCCAATCGCTGTGGTAGAGAATACAGGTTTTCGGCGTCTTTTAGAGCTTTTGGAAACACTTAACAATAGTTTGGAAGCTGGCAGTTTTTCCCTAAAGCATTGCAGTTGTTAAATATAAACACTGGATTAATTTGATTAACTATAATGTAATGTGTTCACTGTGTGAAGAGTATTATCTAGTTCTTATCTAGAAAATAGAAGTATCGGTTTGAGACTCGGTATCGGGAGTCACTAAAAAATTAATGACTTGGATCGGATTGGGAACAGAAAAAACGTGATCGGGACGTCCCTA
Source organism: Crenuchus spilurus (assembly GCA_036984385.1). Taxonomy (NCBI): domain Eukaryota; kingdom Metazoa; phylum Chordata; class Actinopteri; order Characiformes; family Crenuchidae; genus Crenuchus; species Crenuchus spilurus. The sequence goes on from BRDA01068519.1 coordinate 13,292, forward strand.
ATTTTAAGTAGACTTAACTTAATCTTACTAATAAAATTGCTTGATTTTTTAAGTATTTTAAGCTTTGCTGTGTGTGATATGTGTGATCTATAATATCTGCAGGTGGCAATTTCAATGCCAGAAACTTCTTATCTGGACTGTTACTCAGTGCTCCAAAGTCTTTCCAGATGAAAGTCAATTTTGCATTTCATTTGTAAATCAAGGTTCTAGAGTCTGGAGGAAGAGTGGAGGGACCCAGAATCCAAGGTGTCTGAAGTCCAGTGTGAACTTTTTGCAGTCTGTGATGGTTTGAGGTGTCATGTCATCTGCTGTGTTGGTCCACTGTGTTTTATTAAGTCCAAGGTCAAAACATTAGATTAGAGCACTTCATGCTTCCAACTGTTGATGAGCTTTATGGAGATGCTGACTTCTTTTTCCAGCAGGACGTAGCATTCAATCACAGTCCCAACACTACTGCTAACCATAATGTTAGTATGAGGTGTTTTTTTTTTTTTTTTTTTTTTTTTTT
>BRDA01068529.1:0-15473 GCA_036984385.1 Crenuchus spilurus
TCTCTCTATCATTCTTTCTCTCTCTCTCTCTCTCTCTCTGTCTCTCTCTCTCTCTCTCTCACACTCTCTCAGTCTTTGATGGCGTAAAACAGACCCCAGCACTGATCTCCAGCTTCACAGCGCTGTAGCTTTTCTGTCCAGCCTTTCACAATAGTATCATAATCTTCCTGAGAAAACTCCTACATGAAAGGAAAAAGTGTGTAAGTCACCTCTATGATATATTCATAGACTCATCATTCTTAAACAGTCAGTGAGGCATGACATACACACACACAAACACACACACACACACACACATACACACACACATACACACATACACACACACACACACACACATATATATATATATATATATATATATATATATATATATACACACACACTCCTATATATATATATATATATGTGTGTGTGTGTTTGTGTGTGTAACCAGGATGTGTATATTTATCTGTTGACTCACCTGTATAAATTCATTTTGAATCTCTTCTGCTCTTTTAAGCTCATCTTTTATCACCTGAATGAACTGAGCAGTTTTGTCTTCTGCTCTGACATTTGTGAAACCCGCTTCTTCTAAAAACTTAACAAACACACAAATAAACAGTTACTGTCAGTACGCATGAGGAAACACGTTATGACATTTTGGAATCACTGATAGTTATAATGACTTTGGTCAAAAATATTAGACGCCAATTATTTTGCATCTACACTGACCAGTCACAACATTACCACTCCCAGATGAACTGAATAACACTGAACGTCTGTGCATGTGAAGATCTGGGATGTTTTAGATGGTAAGAGAACATTTGATTCTTTGCTAGTGCACAGACCTGAGTCCCTATGACAAATAAGTACAGTCAGACAGCTGGGTCAGAGCATCTCAGAAGCAACAAGGCTTACAGGGTGCTCCCTGATGAACAGTGGTCAATCTAATTGAGCATCTGTGGGATGTGCTAGAACAGCAAATCCAATCAGTGGGAGCTCAGCCTCTCGCCATATTAGCATTTTGTCCATATTGTGCAGAAGATATTAGCAGAATGCATATTAATGTTAAACCTTGATCCTGTGGATAGCCCATGTAATTATTGAATAATAAGCCTTAGGATGGAGTAAATCAGGGATTGTAAGTGTTCAGTGTGACTGTGGCTGACCTTGCCATATCTCTGTGGTGTGTAGAGGATGTAGCCTCTCTGGTTAACATACTGCTGGAAGGCAGGAGTCCAAGGTTTCTCTCCACAGCAGTAATCACTGATTAACACCTTACCGCCAGGTTTCAGCCATGACTGTAACACACACGTAGTCAAACACAGAAAAGTGATGCTTGCTTTGCTACATTCACTGTTGTTTCTATGCCAAGTAAACAGCCTAAGTGCATTATTCCTGTTTGTTTCCACACTCTGTTATAACTACAGTAGTACAGAGGTTGCTAATCATTTGCAAAAACTTTGTAACACAGACATTCAGACTCACATGAAATTTTTGGAAGAGTTCAAGTTTGTTGCTGATGTGCAGAATGGTATCTCTGCTGTACACCACATCAAACGAACCGTCTGGAAATGTTCTCTTGGTGGCATCTGACACCTCAAACTGAACCTGAAGCAGAGACGACATTCAACAATGTGCAACAATGCCTCCATATAAAGTTCTCTAAATGTTTCCACAGTGTGAGCTATTGGGTTATAAACGTGTGCAATGGTGGCGCACTATGGATGGATCTTTGACTATAGCTATGTTATAATACACCCATGTAAAGTATAATAACATTTACTTGTCGTTTATGGCATTTCTCTTTCTGGCTCTCATTTTATGAACATTAGGCCAAATTGGCATCCACTCACAGCTGGGAGTTTCTCCTGTACTGCTCTCTCCATCGCAATCTCCACCATGTTTGATGATAGGTCCACTCCCAAAACTTCTACCCCGAAGTTCTGACAATCGAACAAACAGGAGTAAGATCACAGTGCTCTGGTGATGCTGTTACGTTGACCAGTTGGTCAGTGACCCTGGGTCTCACCTTTGCCATATAAAAATCTCCTCCCCCTATTCCACAGCCAACGTCGAGAACTTTCTGTCCAGGGCTCAGATTCAACAGGTCAACAAACTCCTGGAGGATTTAAAACGGAAAAACAGAGATATCGCTAATCTAAAAAATACAATTTATTGATGCAATTAACTTAATTACTCATTGTAAGAAATCTGCTAAAATGCAAACATTGCTAAAATGTTCAATATATGTCCAATTATTTGTAGACACCCCTTCTAATGATTGCATTCAGCTACATTAAGTTGCACCCACTGCTGACACAGATGTGCACACTCCTTGTAGAGAAGTATTGCCAATAGAATAGGAACCTATTTGCACCATGTCTAATGCCAGGCATAGGCTAGGGTCGTATAAACTCCTCTGCATTGAGCTGTGGAGCATTGGAACTATATTCTCTGGAATGATGGTGATGAGTTGTGGAGTTTGGGATGAGGTGGGGTGGTGATCATTCAACATCCTGACCTCTGTAACTCTCTTGTAGCTGAATGCAATCAGATCTTCACAATATTGCTCAAAAATCTAGTAGAAAGCCTTCTCTGAACAGTAGAGAGTTAAACTAGAACTAGAAACTAAAACTTTTTTTAAAATACCCTTAATTTCATAAGAAGCAATGGACAGCTGTCCCACTACTTTTGTCCAAAGAGTAAACATCACATATTTACTAAAACATATAAATGACACTTCAACTGTTCTAACATAAAGCACAATTTAGTGAATATACCCGGCTGAAAGCTTAAGATTTTCTGCCCTCAAGTGGTATTTATAGTACATTACAAAAATGGCTCATAGAAATTCTCTCCATATAAGCTTCTAGGAAGGAGAAAGAAAACTTCTTTCTGACCTTGGTGGTGCTTGGGCCCCCCGTGCTGACGTAACCAGAACCAAACATCTTCTCATAGCGCAGGATGCCCCTGCGTGTGTACTGTTGGTTGTCTAGGAACTGCTGGAAGGTGCTGAAGCCACCCTGATGCTGCTGAGCTGTATCCCGACAGGCCTTCTGCATCAGCCAACATACCTGGTTCTGATTCTTCTTCATCTGAGAAAGAAATATAAACCATTATATAAATCACTGTCGTTTAAAGGGTACATACATAACATGGAAAACCAGTGTCTATAAGCATCTGCATAAACATTTTCTTATTTCGTAGGATTAGCAGTTAATTTGAAGGTAAAATTAGAGTCAGGTGTTTTCAATCAATGGGATGACGATCAGGTGTGAGTGGGCACCCTGTTTTATTTAAAGAACAGGGATCTATCAAAGCCTGCACTTCACAACACATGTTTATGGAAGTGTATTACAGCACGAATAAAGGAGATTTCATAGGGCCTCAAAAAGAGTTGTTGATGCTCATCAGGCTATAAAAGGTTACAAAACCATCTCTAAAGAGTTTGGACTCCACCAATCCACAGTCAGACAGATTGTGTACAAATGGACAAACTTCAAGACCATTGCAACCCTCCTCAGGAGTGGTCGACCAACAAAGATCACTGCAAGAGCAAGGCGTGTAATAGTCAGCGAGGTCACAAAAGACCCCAGAGTAACTTCTAAGCAATTGAAGGCCTCTCTCACATTGGCTAATGTTAATGCTCATGAGTCCACCATCAGGAGAACACTGAACAACAATGGTGTGCATGGCAGGCCTGTTTTGTTGCATCAGGATGGCTTGCCATCATTGATGGAACAATGAATTGTGAATTATATCAGAGAATTCTAAAGAAAATGTCAGGACATCTGTCCATGAACTGAATCTCAAGAGAAGGTGGGTCATGCCTTAAAGAATGGTTAAAGAACAGTTACCGTAAACATTTAGTTGCAATTATTGCTGTAGAGGGGAGTCACACCAGATACTGAAAGTAAAGATTTACATCTTACAAAGGTGCCTCTTACAAATATGTCATATTGGATCATTTTCCTCAATAAATAAATTACCAAGTAGATTATTTTTGTCTCATTTGTTTAACTGGATTCTTTATCTACTTTTAGGACTTGAATGACCAGAGAATCTGATGATGTTTTAGGTCATATTTATGCAGAAATATAGAAAATTCTAAATGGTTCATTTAAAAAAGCTAATCAGAACATATATACTGTACAGTAACATAAATGGCCTATTGAATTAGAAGGTATAAACAGAGTTTGGAGAATGATCATGCAAAAATGAATTATGGCTGTATTTGGTACGTAAATCCCCCAAAATATCAAGATTTACCTTTGGGAAAATTGCAAGAAAATTGTAAGACATAAACCCTGCACCAGTAATAGTGCTCTCTACTCGTTATTGTACCAGTGAAAAGAAAGCCTACTGCGTAGTGAATAACCTTTTAATAAAGTTACAAAAGTTTTACAGCATTTTTGTTCCATGTGACTACACTGTATTTTAAGAACAAAGCCACAACCAAACAAGCACAACCTTCTCTGAAATAGCAACCAATCAGTCATAACATTAAAACCTCTGACCCACTGAGGCATTGACTCTACAAGACCTCTGAAGGTATTCGGTGGTATTTGGTAACAAGACATTTATATCCTTTAAGTCATGTAAGCTGTGCAGTCCCGCAGTTCAGACTTGTTGTCCCAGCACAGATGCCCAATCAGAATGAGACTGGGGATTTTGGAGGTCACCAATGCAGATTGGGAGCACCACGCACACCTTGTCATTTTGGAGATCGTCCAACCCAGTCATCTAGCCATAACTATTTGGTCCATGTCAACATGACTAAGATCTGCATGCCAAAACTTTATTTACAGAACCAAAATCTTGACTATGAATAAACTCAAATTGTGAAACTCCAACTATGACTGTGGTAAATTGACAGGAACAATAGCAATAGACAAAACAGGTTGACAAGACAAAAGTAGGGAGACAAACCAATGACGGACGAGGACTGTGAAACACCAGGGAACATTTAAAAACGTAATCAGACAAGGGACCAGGGCTGTGCATTGACAAGACACATGCAGCCAATGACAGGACAGGGCATGATGTGATGAGATCAGAGACAACAGAATGTCAACAAAGAGCACACTGACACAAGACGTAGACAAAAACAATGGCTGTGATGGGACATTTCACATCAACAAATAATCTATGAAGACATTAAGTGTCACTTTCATTTGCACTATTGTTATGGAAAAATGAATGTTATTCCCATCATCTGTGAGTAGTTTTAATGCTGTGGCTGATCCATGTATAGTTTATTACCTTGATATAGGTCTGTACTGTTCTGCTCAGAATGGTATCAAATCCATAGGAGTGTTTACCATTCTCCCCAGACTCCTGACATGTCACAGATGTCATCAGGTGATTATAGTGGGCTGGTGTGCGGTAATGGGTGGGATTAAAATCTCTTTTACAGTCTCCTGTGGTTGACATAAAACAGTACACATATTAGAACATCCAAAAACTACTAGAACTGCTTGGACAAACATGTAATGAAGAAGAAGTCCATTAGAAGAACTCCTAAAATGATAGTCACAAAAGTGGCCACACATATAGGAGAGCTTAATTAGTTAGTGTATTAGAATCCACTGTCCTGCAGAATTTGACTCTAACCTCATTATCTTCTATTATGTTGATGTATATTAATGAGCAAAGTAGAAAACATACAAGAAGGCCACTAGTCTTGCTATAACTGTTATATGAATAAGCTCATTAGTAGCTTAACTTACATCCTGTCTGAAACCCTTTATGGAACATTCTAAAATCATTAGCACAGCCAACATTTCATCATCCATGCAAGCCAGTTTAAACTATATCGTGTACCAAGACAATCATAAAGAGTAATAAATGTATAAATCAAAGGCTCTCAAATTCAGTCTTATTTGATGCTAATTTTTACATTTGATTGCTCTAATGGACCCAAATCATTGGTAGATCATGGGGTTTACAGGCCTGGGCTTAGTATATCAGGGAGGGTGGAAACGGCGGATGCAGTGTGGGACATGACTTCTCTTTACAAAGAAAAATAACTTGGATGTCAATTTTTTTTGCCAATTATTTCTCCCCTTCCCAATTAACCCATCCTATCTGCTAGGGGGCTCTCCCCATCACTTTGCACCATCCTTGACTCTAGGAGGGTGAAGACATGCACACGCCTCCTCCACTGCATGTGATATAGTCACCGCCTCTTTTCGAACTACCCCTTGATACACCGTCACTGGTGAGCCAATGCGCTCGGAGGAAAGGACCAATCAGTAGATGCCTGAGCCAGCGGACATTGCAATGTGAGAGTGATGGGGAGAAAGAGCACCATCTACAAACCCAGAGAGAACACTGCCAATTTTTGCTCTCTTGGGCCCCAGCAACTTGGATGTCAACTTAAACTCAATGACATTACACTTACAATACAAGATAGACACTACAATGACTGATGCAGATTGTGGGACATGAGGGAACAAATATAATTAGACAAGATATTGGGGACTAAGGCTGTGGCATGGCAGGGGTAGGACTAAGACGTAGCACATGGACAATGTAAACATAAACAAAGAAGCATGTGGACAAGACAGAGACGGTGCTGTGATGGGAGGTTTCACACAGTACTGTTGTGGACAACCTGATTGGTGGAAACAGGACTCTCTGAAGAAGAGGTATCCGCCTGGGCGCAGCCAGGTCAGCAGCTTCTTTGCCAGTAAGTGCAGTTCTTCTTCACTCAGGTACATCAGCAGCCAGTTAGAGAAGATCAGGTCAAAACTGAAAGAAAGAAAAACAGATTTGAAAATCCATTTATTCATTTCCATTCATCCATGTCATCTTCTTACCTAACATATAACTGATGATACATTCGGAGATACAGATGATTTTGCAAAGCTGCCCACAAACGAGCCACATATGGGTACAGATTGAATCAGTATGTGGAACTATCTGGTCACACTATATAAAAGAAGCTCAAGCCTGTGACCTCAACAAGCAAAAATATTCACAAAATCTGCTTATTACATACATACAACACAGCTGAGAAATTACACAGAGTACATCAAAAAGCAGATAATGCACCTTGAGTGTTAATTCTTCTACCAGGTGTTGGCGCATTAAAGGTTATTAGTATTTTATTAGTCAAAAGGCGGACATGTAACATTCCATCAAAAGCAAACACTGCAGAATGAAATGTGTTTCGTAGTTCTCTCCCCACCTTTTTTCAGGCAGCTCCAGCTGTGTGACATCACCTTGGATGAAATCTGCACTGCCAAGGTGGCTGTTTTCTTTTCTGTTCTTCTCCACAAAGTTCTCCATAAAGTCCACCGCTGTCACATGACGAGCCTTGCCAATGAGATGTCTTGTGTATCGTCTGCATAAATCAAAGCTCAGGTTTCTTAAAATCTCACAAATAACAGTTAAGACTGTATTAAATTTGGCAAAATGAAGTTTTGGACAATCTATCATCTTAACAGTTGTTACAGTAATTGAAATTTACACCTTCACTAAGTGCTAAGAAAGACTTTATTAATTAAGAGTCCTATTGGAAAGAAAGACTTTATTTCATATGAAGATGAGTTGTACATGAGTATCATCAATAAATGGTTCATTAGTGTGTAGCTCATGTTATCTCAGACATCACCAGAAAAGTGATATCTCTAGAATAGAAAGCCAGGTGTGGCACAATAAATTCTGTGGCAGCATGCCACTCGTCAGTGAAACTACACACAAACCTACTTGCTCAATTAATTAAACCACAAATGCACCTCTTCAATGAAATTCTAATAAGCATAATCCAGTGTTGGGCCGAATTTGGCAACCTTCGCCAAGAGATGCATCCCCTGTCGGGAGACTTTCCGGTGATATTCTGTTGCCTTTACTTTGGTTATTGTGACCAAAGGAACTTAAGTACAATCCATTCCAGTAATGAATAAAGTAAATAAGCCTTTTACTGAGGTAAGATGACAAACAATGATGGATGAGGACTGTGAGACACTATATCAAACAATCAAGATAGATAATCACACATCAGGGCTGTGCAACAACATGACATAACTTGGGGTGGAGACATGATGTGAACAAGACACATGGAAGATGTAAACAAAAGCATGTGGTGAGAGGACGGCACATGGAAAACATAAACAAAAATCATGTGACAGAAATGAGGACAGGGACGAGGCTAAGACAGGAGATTCACATTATTTTATGTGCCGATAATCCATTTTTTTATTGACTGCTGTAGTAGCTACTCTATCACAAGTTGTCAATCAATGGAAATTTATTATGATTGTTGTGGTTATCACTGAATGCTTCCATAACATTGATATAGAATGGTGATTGAATTTTATTTTTAATGTAATTTTTATTTATTTTGTACATCAGAACTGCTTCATAGGTGTCCCATTATACAGAATGAATACACACCTAGTCAGCCAATCAGAGAAAATTATTATTTATCTAACTCAGCCTTAAGTATTGTTGTAATTAATTTTTTTTTCTTCTACATGAATTATATGACTGCCAAGGCCAGTCAGTACTGTACTTTGAAAAGTAGGTTGCTACACAGTAAATCTGCCAGTGTTAAATCAACACTATTAGAGTTAAATTAACACTGAGGGTGTCAAAATGTAACACTTTCAGTGTTAATTTAACTCTAATAGTGTTGATTTAACACTGGAATATTTACTGTGTACATTTCATCTGTGTATTTTCACACATTATATTGTGAAATTGACAGCCAAATAAAACTGCACGTGCTTACGATTTAAACTTCTGCAGCTTTAAATTCTCCCAAAGTCTATAACTGTGCAACACTCTTCCACAATGGCTATATTGTAAAACTGTGATCTGCTTGCATCACCTTTGACCCATAACTGCAGAGTGCCAGAGGACGTTAATATACTACCAGCAAACTGTTTTGTGACTTACCACAGAATTTAAACAGATTGGATTGATCTCAAACAGGTGGCAAAGTCCACACAGTGCCAAAAAGCCTTATATGTCATACTAAGTATTAGCCACACTTGGCTTGATTACCATTATCTTTATAAACAAAATGGTACATGATAGTGTTTAGTCATAACAGCAGCTGATAAGCACTTACACCAACCACACCAACATTTACACTCTGGATTCAAAACAAGTAAAAGTCCAAATAAAAACCAAATGCACTGATTAAAAAATACAGTTTACCGTGTAACTCAACAAAATAACATCTGCTAGATGTTAGATGTTTTAAATATATCTCACTTGCTAAATGAGGACCATTATTTTAGTTTCCTCTCAAATATCTGCTAACTGTAATCACATGCTGATAAATGTATCATAATTGCAGGACAATCTACTCCACCTCATGCACCAAACCACTGATAAAGATTATTAGCTTGATGTATTAGCAGGGGCGGTCCTAGCCTGTTTGGTGCCACGGGCAAACAACCACTCCGGACACTCATGCAATTTGTGATGCGTGAAGTATAAACCTAGCTTTACTCAACCTCGCAGGGGTGGGGATGGCCAGTCGTGCCACCTCTGACAACTTGTCACCCTGGGCAACTGCCCATCATATATAAACACTGTGTGGTATCATTTATTATTATACAAAAGATACATTCATTACTATAATAAGAACTCAATGGCTTCATGTTCTTACATAATAAAAATCCCCACTAATGCGATTACAGCTGGTGATTACACTCTGACACTATTCTAGCAGAGAATTTCATGTTGATTCTTAATTGTTGAAGCTGGACTTGGTTTGAGTTACAATAAAGGTCAACAGGTTTAAATTTTAATATTCATTTACATGTATTTTTTTTTTAATGAATATTATTATTTTTGTTTATAAAATAGCTTGTTAATTAATACACAAAAATGTACTGTACAAATAAATCTCTTAAATTCAGAGTAGTTTCTGACTAATTAAGATTAATAACATAATAATTAATTAATAATAATAATTAATAATAATAATTAATTAATTAAAAAGTTTTCTGTTAAAGTGTTAAGCAGCATTGCTCCTGCTGATTGTTCTGTAAAGTGCATTCAATTAGGGAGTTTGTAGTAAAATTTTGTCTTGCTTGATGGAAAATTGACATAAAAGTGCTGTACATAAATCAACATAAACTAAAAAGGTGTTTCATTACAGTGTTGCCCCCAAAACACCAGCTGTCCAGCCACCATTACAGTTTCAATTTCTATGCAAGGTCAGACAAACAACATACATTCACTTCCATGCACCTTTTCTCTGTTCTTTCTCTCCATTTTCCCTACAGCTCTCCTCTTGTTTTAAAAAAAAAAAACCTTTTAATTTCTGGCATTCCATAGTATCAAAAAATACACACACACATACACAAAAAAGTTTCGACAAGAATGGAGTCAAAAAATGGATGACCGATAAATAATACAACTCCATGTGAACACTACATAAAAAATTAACATATACAAGTAAAAAATTATTTTTATGTAATGTGTGCTGTAAACCAGCCAATGAGAGCAGAGCTCTGGTTACAGATTAGAGATTTGATTTCCTATGTGAGGTCAGGAAAATGTCCTCTCCTCTGAATCTTTTCACGAACCTCCTCTCTCACACACTTCTCTTGCATACCATGCAAAAATCTTCAGCAATGATCTTCTTCTTAGCTCTCAGAGATTTTCCATTGGACTGGTTTCAGTTTCCATCCTTTTTTTATGCACCTACTTCTCTTAGCTCCAGTGTACTGTCAGCTGTGAAACTGCCAAACATTCATGAGCTCACCATAAAAGGTCAAATTGTTTCAGGAAGAGGCTAAATTATATGGTTTTAAATTGACTTGTATAACTGCATCTGGGCATTTTTCACCCCAACCAAAATAGAATAAAAATAAAAATGCATTAAGCAAACATTAACCAATGAAGTACTCAGATGAAGTAAAATGCAAACTTATTTTACAGCTTTTGGGGGCTTACACTGAAGGTGTCCTCATGCTCAGGTAACTCAAAAAGACGACAAAGTAAGTTTACAAATGACTTTGACTTGAATATGAATTTTTAGAGTGCAGCCTGGTCCTGTCCTAATGCTGATGTGTCCAAGTTTTCATTCCTCACTCTTGAAGAATAGCTATTTTCTACTTTCTGGCTGTACTTTTTGCTGACAGAGTGTATATGTATGTGTACAGTACACATTATACTGAAGTGAGAAGATCACAAACCCAATGCCAGCACCCAGCTCCAGTATATCAATGCCTTCCAGACTGGGCAGCAACTCTAGTATCTCAGGCAACTCATGTTGGGTCAACACATGGGCATTAGAGTCCAGCATCATCTCCTCTACTGTAGCATGCTGAGAATGTTCTTTCCAGAACTCAGTCATGGTGGTACGTTCTTTTCCTACAGAGACAATTTAGAGCATGTTAGGATGTGTAACAATGACAGTGCAGATCGATATTTAAAAACTGAACTTATAACTGCAAGAATAGAAGTTACACAGTTTAATGACCATCAGCTGTTCCCACTGTTTTATGCACTTATTCATAAAACAACTTCATATTCTGGCTAATATCACACAATACTTTTCAATCGCTCCAGTGTTACAACAAATCATGTAACTTCTGCATGTGATAATTCCACAGGCTTTGTTAGAGGACACCTTTTACATTGTGTACTGGTCTGATAAGGATAAATGGTCATATATGCACAATGGATTTAATCACTGCTACACCTTATAATACTATAATTATTAAGAGTAATCTTTAAGGATCCAAATAATGGAGAAATCAAGTTCCACAAGACTCCACCAGTAAGCTGGTCATTGGTAGTGTATAGAGCATATTTATGTACAAAATTGTACCTAAAAACGTAAACTGTCATCATTTATATTCATTAGCCATAAAGTAACATATTTCAAGCTGTTATTGTTCTACTGTAGATAGATAGATAGATAGATAGATAGATAGATAGATAGATAGATAGATAGATAGATAGATAGATAGATAGATAGCTTGCTAGCTTTATTGTCATTGTACATGGTACAACAAAATTCTGAGTGGTACCTTTTAAGCGCCAGACAAAACAATAAACAACATAAACAACATCCATACATACATACATAAAATTGTAAAAAAGATTTAAAAGGCATAAAAAAGTATAATATAATGTTTGTTTTTAATAATAATACTGTTTGAATGGTCATTTACTCAAACTTGAAATGAAATATTCCAATAATATCATATTCTGGATTTCTCCTTTTCATGAGAACTGAAAACTGATCAAACTGATCAACAGTAAAACAAAAAAAAAAATACTTGAAATATCACTTTACATGTAATGAACATATGTGACCCCACCACGGAAAACCAGGCCAAAGTCACTGGGCAACTTATTGAGATATCGTGTCAATATCGTGTCACTCACATTAGCGACAAAACTTAGCCACTCAGTATTATTGCTGTAAATGAAAGATTATAGTCTCAGATCTCTATTGTAGTATATATTTTAATCAAAACAAAACTTAAATTCACAAAATAGTTGTTTTGAAAAAAACAAATTTTGAAAAAAAAGAATGACTTTGACCTGGTTTTCCCTGGCGGGGTCACATATATCCCTTCTAAATTAAATTTTGAGCTACGTTTTCACAATATTCCACTTGCACAGGCTATTCTTATATGACATGATTACATAATATGTCACACTCTATAATGTACACAGTCCATTGGTTTGTCCTAAACTTGCTGTAACATCCACATGTTGCACTGATGGCTGTGAGCCTGCTGGCTGGACCCATTGTCTAGGATAGCTGCTGAAGTCATGATGAATCATGGCAAACCATTGTAAAGCAGAGCTGTCAATCACAGCATTCAGCTTCTATAGGTGTGTTCAGCAGCACCAGTGTCCACAGCAAGTACATATAAACTTACAAATCCTCTTACCTTTGTCCATAATGATGAGGATGTTCACAACTAACAAAAAAGCTGAAAAGAGGTCGTATGTTAAAGAAAATCTCAACTAGAGACTAAACAGTAAGTGACCTGTAATGTTTTTCATTCAAATAAAGCTGTCACTATATAGTGAAGCTGTCATAATGGACACTGTCCGCGTGCCTCCCTTTAAATACTAATGAACAGCTGACCAGTCTACGCGTTTGACTGTAGGGAGGAGTGCGCGCGACGGGAGGAGGGACTTAACCATGAATAATCATATTAAAGAGTATCTGACCGTCCGGTGTGTTGGAGCGGGTTTTCCCTGTAGTTCAGCTTCAGCAGCGGGACCGCCGGGATTTCTCCTGACCGCACGCAGGTGTGAGGCATGTGGCGCGTGGTGGTGGGCGGGGAGATTCCGTATAAGCCGATCTGCGAGCACTCTGATTGGTTGAGGAGGCATAAGGGGACAGAGAGCCCCAGAATAAAACACTGAAATCTGAACAGAGCCATAAGATAACTGATTAACAGTATTTATGATACACACCGCATATACACATATAATACATATTACTCTGCTATGTTTGCTGCAGACGTTGCAGGCCACGCCCTCCTTTCCGGCCGCTGGTGGGCACTGGGCAGTGACAGAGTTGCGCAATGTTGCCTCATGCAGCTGCTGAAACTGTGACCTGGACATCAGAGCCGAGCCCGGAGCCAGAGCTGCCTGATTAAAGTCCAGAAGTTCACCTAGGACATGAGAGATTTATACTCTTCTCCACCATTACCTCAAGATCATGACATTTTTTTCTCATGATCTCAAGAAAACAAAATCCAAAATCACAAATCATTTTTTCTGCATATAGCAAAAGTTGTTTTCTCAAGATCTCAGCTTCATTTAATTAAGATGCCAGCTCACAAAAACAATTTTTTGCTATCTTGAGAAAAAAAAAAGTGTGATCTCAAGAAAACAACTTTTATCTTAAGATCATAAGAAAATTGTGTTTTTGAGTAAGCAACTTTTGTTATCTTGAGATATCAAAGGGAATTAAGGTGTACCCTTAAGAAAACAGTACAGAAAAGTGATGTCAAAAATCCCAAATGTAGCTGATCTGTCAGAGCATGTTTGGTGTCTGAAGTTTAAGAAGGCTTATGTAGCTAATAAGTAATGGAGCACAAAGTGTAACACAAATTTAACATTTTGCAAACTGATTAAAATTCACAAGACTTAGTAATAAACTGCAGCATTCAAATATGGTTCAAATCCCAGGGATGACTGAGTATTGCTGGTTGTGCACTTAGGCACCTGACTATTGCTCCATGTTGTGCTGTCCTTGTTGTGATGCAGTAGCTGTTGCCCCCTGCTTGAAAATTTTTGGCAGCAAATGACTCATTTTTCTTGTAGAATGATCATGAAAATATACTTGAACTGCCTTAGTGTTGGACATTGCCTCGATGTAACAGACTGTGGTTCAGTTCTCTGCAAAGGTTAGCTTATCACACTGTAGTAGCATTAGCGTAGCACCAAATTCTGGGTCCTATGCACAAGCAGTTCCCAGCCCCCCTCCCTCCTATTATTAAATATTATTTCCTTTAATATTTAAAGGAAAATAAAATGCTAGACTCCTTAAGGGCCCTCCCCCGACTTGGGGCCCTGGTAATTTTTCCTCCCACTATGACACTCATGTGTACCAGTAAGAGTTTGTGCTACATTATGTATAATAGAAAGTGCAATTTTACATTTTCTGGCCATGCTCAGTCCCCTGAGGAAGATAAATCAATTCCATTGAAACTGAATTATTGAAATTGAATTTGATGTGGTCTGGATATGCTCTTCTCTGTTTGAAAGTCTGGTACCCGTATCTGTCTATCCATCCATCCAGCCTCCCACTCACCCACCCACCCACCCATCCATCCATCCATCCATCCATCCATCCATCTATCTATCTATCTATCTATCTATCTATCTATCTATCTATCTATCTATCTATCTATCTATCTATCTGTCAAGGAGAACATCTGTATAAACTCTGTATAAATAATACAGTAATAATAGTATGTATATGTTAAGATAATAAGTCTTAAGTGTTCAGATGAATAATTGAGTACTAAGCCTGCAGTTATAGGAGTTAATAACTGATCCAGTAAAATTCCATTAGGTGTTTACTCATCTCGTACATTTTTTATTTGTAGCCACAGAGGCTGATAGCAATGTGGAGAGATGATGTAAGAGGCGGACCTTAAGTTTAAACCAACCCCCTTTGAACACATCTACCTGCTTATCTGCCCCACTTTTGCCTTGAGGTAGATGGTTACCGTGAGCAGATGAAGTCCCTGTTCGGACATAGTAACCTTGATGGAAAGTGTAATGCACAACCACAATGATAACACACTCTCTCTTTTTAACATTTGACAGGGTTCCAACATCACACTTCCAAAGTCCAGTGTCACGGTTACAGTGACATAACCTACAGGCTCCAGCAGTGGGAAGTGGTAGGTTATTATTTACAGTACTCGCTTACTTTTACAGCATTTGGCAGATTCTCTCTCTCCCCCTCTCTTTCTTTTTCTCACTCTCTCTATTTCTCTCTCTTCTCTCTCTCTCTCTCTCTCTCTCTCTCTCTC
>BRDA01068535.1:0-10976 GCA_036984385.1 Crenuchus spilurus
AATATAAATTATTATTATTTCACTTACCAGTTCAAGTGTGTCGGTTGTTTCTATCTAATGTACGTTAGTGTTGTCTGTTATCTCATCCTTAATCTCCAGTTTTTCAAAACAAGCGCCCACCCTCCTCCTACTTGCCCCGCCCTCCTACTCCTCCTCGCCAAATCACCTGCAAGCTTTGACTTCTGAATTTTTAATGACCCATATAGTGTAGCTCCTCCAAATGTAAACATGTAGGTGAAAGTAAACAAAGTGTTCTGTGAATTTTCCCTGAAACCCTACAATCATCACTAGGGTTCATTTTATGGCAGTTAATTATTATTATTTTCATTACTTTTGGCTGAAGGAGTTCTGGAAACCCCAGAAACAGACCACTGTTACCTTAGTAACAAGCCATTGTTTCCACCAAAATATGACAAAGCATCCAATACAGATTTTGTAATGTTGGCTATCGCAGCGGTTCTCAGTTTATTCATAAGAGCTTAAAATAAATTCAACACAAAATAATCTGGTACAACAATGTCACTAAAATGATTGAAGACTCTTGAGGTACTTCTGAAAGTAAAAGTTTCTTCTGACCCACCCTCCCTCCCTATATGAACACCTGCTCCATGGCATTAAAACATTTTATCCTGCTTTTGTTGTTACTGTCCAGGTACGTCTTTCTACTACATTTGAGCATTGCTGTGAGGATTTGATTGCATTCTACAACAAGAGTACTCAACCCTCACCTCATGCCCAAAAGCATTTGACGGAGCACCATTATTCCACAGAGCAGTTCAACTGCTCCTCAGCTCAATGTAATGATAAAAGGTTATTTGCTGTCTTGCAGATGAATCATGCATGTGTGACCTATGACAGTGATCCAAAACCTATATAAAGCATTCTGGTCATGTCTGAGTATCTAATCTGGTTGTATTTCATTTGATGCTGCTCGACAGCATGTTCGTGATCTGTAATATGGCTAGAATCTCTGGAGGCAGATAGACTGGCTGGTTCCTTGACCCCACCGAGACACTTTCTGACAGTGCCATTAACAGTCATGTAAAACACAATGTACACATTTTTTATATATTAGAACATAAAAAACTAATTTCTTCTTTAGCTGGTCTTAAAATGAGGTAAACACAACCCGTCAGGCTGAGACAAAGAATGTAGCATCCCGGTTGAAAAGATGGTTTCTCAAACTGATGGTTCACAATCCCTTTATTGAGCTGTGTTACTGTGAACACAGCGTAAGAGCTACAAATATACAGAATAGAAAATCCATTAATAACAAACAGTATGCTTCATAAAATATAACAAAATATCCATCACCATCACAACAAAATGCAAAAAACCAACCTTGTTCCCTCATCAACCAGGTGCTAAGAAACCATTTGCAGCTTAAAACTACTCTTTGGCAATCCCCTTTTGTCCTTATTAACCGTGGCGCACATGTTCTCTCTGCACACTGAAGTTCGCGCCAATGCTGCAGCTTGCAACAATTAACTACAACGTTGTCGTTCTAAGCCTTTCAAAATAAAAGCATGAGCCACGTTGTGGCTGAATAATAATCACAAAGTTACAGAAGAGAAACTAGAAAAGTGCATTTCCTGAAGGAAACACAGGATATTGCGCATTGCTAACATGGCCCACAAGCTAAGGTATCCCAGGTTTTTAAGGTGATGCTTTGGTATTTGTGGTGGTTGCTATGGGCCCCAAGGCGGTTGCTATGGGACCCAATGCGGTTGCTATGGTACCCAAGGCGGTTGCTATGGCACCCAATGAGGTTACTATGGCACCCAAGGCGGTTGCTATGGCACCCAAGGCGGTTGCTATGGCACCCAAGGCGGTTGCTATGGGACCCAAGGCCATTGCTATGGCACCCAAGGCCGTTGCTATGGCACCCAAGGCCGTTGCTATGAGTCCCAAGGCCGTTGCTATGGGTTCCAAGGCCGTTGCTTTGGCCCTCAAGGCCGTTGCTGTGGGCCGCAAGGCGGTTGCTGTGGCACCCAAGGTGGTTGCTGTGGCACCCAAGGCGGTTGCTATGGGTCCCAAGGCCGTTGCTATGGGTCCCAAGGCCGTTGCTAGGGGCCCCAAGGCCGTTGCTGTGGCCCTCAAGGCCGTTGCTGTGGGCCGCAAGACGGTTGCTATGGCACCAAAGGCGGTTGCTATGGCACCCAAGGTGGTTGCTATGGTACCCAAGGCGTTTGCTATGGGCCCCAAGGCGTTTGCTATGGGCCGCAAGGCGGTTGTTATGGGCCATAAAGCGGTTGCTATGGTTTGCAAGGCGGTTGCTATGGGCCGCAAGGCGGTTGCTATGGGCCTCAAGGCGGTTGCTATGCGCCTCAAGGCGGTTGCTATGGTACCCAAGGCGGTTGCTATGGCTTCCAAGGCGGTTGCTATGGGACCCAAGGCGGTTGCTATGGGACCCAAGGCGGTTGCTATGGGACTCAATGCGGTTGCTATGGACCCAAGGCGGTTGCTATGGCACCCAAGGCCGTTGCTATGGCACCCAAGGCCGTTGCTGTGGCCCTCAAGGCCATTGCTGTGGGCCGCAAGGCGGTTGCTATGGCACCCAAGGCGGTTGCTATGGTACCCAAGGTGGTTGCTATGGTACCCAAGGTGGTTGCTATGGGCCCCAAGGCGTTTGCTATAGGCCGCAAGGCGGTTGCTATGGGCCGCAAGGCGGTTGCTAGGGGCCCCAGGGCCGCTGCTAGGGGCCCCAGGGCGGTTGCTAGGGGCCCCAGGGCCATTGCTGTGGGCCGCAAGGCGGTTGCAGTGGCACCCAAGGTGGTTGCTGTGGCACCCAAGGCGGTTGTTATGGGTCCCAAGGCCGTTGCTAGGGGCCCCAAGGCCGTTGCTGTGGCCCTCAAGGCCGTTGCTGTGGGCCGCAAGGCGGTTGCTATGGCACCCAAGGCGGTTGCTATGGCACCCAAGGTGGTTGCTATGGTACCCAAGCGGGTTGCTATGGCACCCAAGGCGTTTGCTATGGGCCCCAAGGCGTTTGCTATGGGCCGCAAGGCGGTTGCTATGGACCGCAAGGCGATTGCTATGGGCCGCAAGACGATTGCTATGGAACTCAAGGCGATTGCTATGGGCCTCAAGGCGGTTGCTATGGGCCTCAAGGCGGTTGCTATGGGACCCAAGGCGGTTGCTTTGGGACTCAATGTGGTTGCTATGGCACCCAAGGCGGTTGCTATGGCACCCAAGGCCGTTGCTATGGCACCCAAGGCCGTTGCTGTGGCCCTCAAGGCCATTGCTGTGGGCCGCAAGGCGGTTGCTATAGCACCCAAGGTGGTTGCTATGGTACCCAAGGCGGTTGCTATGGCACCCAAGGCGGTTGCTATGGCACCCAAGGCATTTGCTATGGGTCACAAGGCGTTTGCTATGGGCCGCAAGGCGGTTGCTATGGCACCCAAGGCGGTTGCTATGGTCCTCAAGGCGGTTGCTATGCCACCCAAGGCGGTTGCTATGTGACCCAAGGCGGTTGCTATGGGCCTCAAGGCGGTTGCTATGGTACCTAAGGCGGTTGCCATGTCTCTATGTGAAAATGAATGGGAAGAACGAGGGATGAAAAGATGACAAAAAAAAGAAGTGCAGGTCAGTATGCAGTATGGCCCTGCACTAGAGCTCTGTTACCTGCCATGATGTAATATATCAATTTTGGTTGTTGTTTGGCAAAAGGAAGCCTGGAATTTGATAAGGGTGAAAATGAATGGAAGTCAATGGGACGAAAAAGGGATGGCAATAAAACGACAAATAAACAAGTGCTGGTCAAAACAACAGTTCATTTCTGCTCGGGGGCCTGCCCTGATACAGTGTATCCGAAATGGTGCGAATCAGTCAAGCAGAAGTACAGTAGATGAGCATGCATTATTGCTCCCCATTCATTCTCTATGGGAAAAAAATTCCCAGATTAAGGAAGATTTTAGGAAAACCGCACATCCGATCAAAATTCTGTATACAAGCCCGGATCACACAATCGGACCGAACAATCTGAAGTTGGAACGGTGTCAATATCTCGAAAACTGCGGGACAAAAATCCGGTGGAAGAAGAAGAAGAAGAAGAATATATGAAAAACGAATAACAGTATATTGCGCATTATAATTATCAAGTCAGTTACAAAGAGACTTGTGGATTAAAGTCAAATATGTTTACTGAAAGGGGCGAGCCAATAAACAATCAAGTCAAAAACAATCCAATTAACCAGAGCCAATCCAATACTATAAAGCATCCAAGGGAAAATTCAGAAAAGAGGCGGGGTACCAAAACAAGCATAAAAATATAGAAATGGAAAATCCACCAATGTAATCTAGAAAATTAAGGTCAAACTCAGAGAAAGCGATACAGGATGAAAAGACTTGTAAAAGTAATGAACTGCAGGACAAGAACAATACTTTACAAAGATAAATAACGAACGGAGTCAATAAAGGAGTCTATAATGAGAAACAGGTGCAGATGGTTAGAATTCTGGTGAGGTGGATCTGCTTTGAGGTCTGTGATTGGTGGAGAAAGTCTCATGACTACCCGAGGTGTTCTGGGAGTTGGAATTTGTGACAAGACCTCAAATGTACAGCAAGAGACAACAATTACACCATCATTACTTAATCAATGCAGCCAAAACGGCGAAACTGTGAAAAAACAAATACACCCCATGAATCAAGAGAACCACAAAAAGTTGAAGTAATCATTTTCTCTGTGACTTTATCTGTCTTTCACATCACTGTGGAGGAATTCTGGCCCACTCTTCTTTACAATGCTGCTTTAGTTCATTGAGGTTTGTGGGCATTCATTTATGCACAGCTGTCTTCCCGCCGCAGCATTTCAGTTGAGTTGAGGTCTGAACTGTTGCTGCACCTCCTTTCTTTTCTTTTTCAGCCATTCTGTTGTAGATTTGCTGGTGTGCTTAGGATCATTGTTCTATTGGATGACCAAATTTTACAAATCTAAATGCTGCAGACCAGCAATTTAACAAAACCTTTACTTTTGTAGAGGTATTCACACTTGCTGTTAATTAAGTGCATTTGATTAGCAGCACCAGGCTGCTACTCACCCTTTTTACTTTTAATTTGAATGGAACCAGTAAGGGTGCACTTAATTTTTTGCTATTTTGGTACTTTGGTCTAGTTTTTTTAAATAAATAATGACATGATGTAAATTGTTGTTCATCAGAGGTTGTATTCACCTAATTTTACAGACCTTCTAAAGATCAGATGATGTAAATACACTGAACAAAAATATAAACACAACACTTTTGTTTTTGCTCCCATTTTTCATGAGTTCTAATCTAAGACTTGTTTTATGTAAACAAAAGGCCTTTTTATTTCAAATATTCTTCAGTAATGTGTGTAAATCTGTGTTAGTGTTTCTCTTTTGCTGAGATAATCTATCCACCTCACAGGAGGGGCATATCAAGATGCTGATAGACAGCATGAGTATTGTACAGGTGTGTCTTAGGCTGGTCACAATAAAAGGCCTCTACTCTAAAATGTGCAGTTTAATCACACAGCACAATGCCACAGATATCAGACATTTTGAGGGAGCATAGAGTTGGCATGCTGACTGCAGAAATGTCCACCAGAGCTGTTACCAGTGAATTGAATACTTATTTCTCTACCATAAGGTCATGCCTAGTGGTAAGGATCTGGTCTTGTGACCAGAAGGTCGCTGGTTCGATCCCCAGACATGACTGAAGTGCCCTTGAGCAAGGCACCTAACCCCCTAACTACTCCCTGGGTGCTGGTGGATAAGGGCTGCCCACCGCTTCAGGCACAAATTCTCACAGCCTAGTGTGTTCACTAGTGTGTGTGTGTGTTTCACTGCATGAATGGGTTAAATGCGGAGGTCAAATTCCATTGTGTGAAAAATCACATTAGCTAAATTGGTTGATCTTAATCTTAAATTAATAAGCCATCTCCAAAAGCATTTCAAGTACATCCAATCGGCCTCACAACCACATCGGCCCAGGACCTCCAAATCCAGCTTCACCTTCAAGATCATCTGAGACCAGCCACCCAGACAGCTGCTGCAACAATCAGTTTGCATAACCAAATAATTTCTGCACAAACTGTCAGAAACCGTCTCAGGGAAGCTCATCTGCATGATTGTAGTCCTCATTGGGGTCTCCATCTGATTGCAATTTATAATTGTAACTGACTTGAGTGAGCAAATGCTCACATTCAATGATGGATGGCACATTGGAGACGTGTTGTACCCCACCACCATCATGGGCAACTTGATTCAGAACTGCTTACCCACAGAACACCATACATGCAGTCTGCCATCTGCCCTGTACAGTGAAAACCCAGATTCATCTGTTTAGAGAACATCTCTCCAACGTGTGGTGAGAAAATGGAAGCATTTTGTTCTGTATATATAGTTCATAATTTAATTAAACAGTTTTTGTTTTGTCATTTAACAAATATACTATACAGATATAACCTTAACCTCACATTGGTTTGTAGTGATAAATGAGCCCACAACATCAAATCCTTGGAACATGTGAACCCCATAAAGAGCTAAATACACACAACACTGCAGACATACTGTGTCATCTAGGCTTGGGCGGTATAACGGTATTTTGTTGTACCGCGGTATTTAAATATAGTGACAGTATCTAAAAGTTATGACGGTATTAGTCACGTGAGGTAATGTGGCACATTTCAAAAAGAAGTCTATTAAAACTGCAACTTAATCATGCTTCACACATCAGCAAAACACAGCGCCAGTTTCACAGAAACACACACACACACACACACACGATACTTTTATTTCAAAACTTGGGTGTGCTTTTGCTACCCCTAGGATGGCCATAGCAACCCCAAGAAAATTGTGATTTATATATATACATATATATAATTTTTAGTGTGTGAATACCGTGTATAATTTAAAAGTTTAAGATAAAAACATTATTTTCAGGCAAAAAAATAAAAACATAAAGCCAACAGAGGTGATCTAATTCAGCAAATGGGTGCAGCATGCATTTAACTTTTGACCTTACGTTCATTTCCCGTTAACCAGCGCACATTGTTTTTGTAACTTAGCGTCCACGAAGCACTAGCATTATCACAATGGAGCGTTTTTTTTTTTCCAGAAACGTCCACGAGTAGAAACTCAATCAAAAGAAAATGAGAGTGATTGTAAACCTGGGGCTTCAGGTGATGTTAACAGGTTTGACATAATGCTTGTAGTCAGTGACCTCGACCAGGAAAGGCCAGAGGATGGATTTGAGGGAAGGGACCCGCACCTGTGATGCGGCTTACTCTATACCCATCAAATCCCCAAGCCCTAGTAAAAAGGGGGGTTAATGTTCACCAAAATGGGGTTAAAGAAACACCCTTTACTTATATACCAACTACGCTATCTGAGGAGTTTCACCTCAGGAAATAAGGACTAGAAAATATAAAGCAACATAGGTTCGTTTGTTGGGACAGAGACTCATTTGACAATCAATTTATTTGCAAAAAGACTTCATTTTACCTAATCACTAAAAGGCTTAGCTGCAGCTTAAAAAGATCAGTAAGAATTGTTATATGCTAAATGACAGAAGCTAGCATTAAGCTATTCGCTAGCTGCCACCACAATTAAAGAAAATAAATATAAAATAAAAAAACTAAACTAATTTCAACGAATTTCAAAAGATAGAAACGAAAAACTTAACACAACAGTAGAAAAACAATAATCTAATATTACCAAAAAACCGCAAATGTCGCAAAGTACATTAATGGCTTCTCAGCGATGAAACCAAGAAAAAAATAACCAATAAACAAAGAAATAATCCAAAAACAAACAACTTAATAAACACTTAAGGTGGTAGTTGTCGAACAACAATAGCTTCACAGCCAAATATGCAACTTCCAGTGAGGTGGAGAAAACAGCAGCACCAGTCGCTACAGGGATGTCAGCCCCTTTTAAACAGAGCTTAGTCAGTCGGCACCAGCACTATGAGGTGCCACAAGCGATAGAGTACTGTAGACGGAGCAGCGGACAGCATGACTCTGGAGTAAAGCACAGATGCATAAATGCATGAATAAAGAAAAATGTGTCAATGGTATGAAAATCTACATTTGGGTAATATCCTGGAATATCTGCACACCATGAAGCGTTATGGTAGCATGGCATGATTATTTCTAATAATATTCTAAATGAGTTTATTTTTGCGCTTCAACTAACGCTGCAGTGACGCGACTGTAAAAAGGATCAATGTTTTGTAGAAACAAAACAAAATATAGACAATGTCTGTTATTGTAATAATGTTAAATAATAATAATAATAATAATAATATAATAATAACAATAATGTTAACATACCAGGCACGTTCTCAGTTGTGTCAGTAACGTAAGCGTACTGTTCAATTATTCAGCCTGTTGGTGCCTCTATTCTATTTTTATTTTAAATTACTTTTCCAAATGGCATGTCTGTGCTTGGTGTTAGACTTTATGAAATAAATTTCCTACAAAAATGCGACTTATACTCCAGTGCGACTTATATATGTTTTTTTCTTCTTTATTATGCATTTTATGGCTGGTGCGACTTGTACTCCGGAGCGACTTATAGTCTGGAAAATACGGTAATCTCCAGGTAGGCACTCTTGTCATTTCTGGAAACAAAGCCTATCATGACGGTGTCATCAGCAAATTTTATGATGGTGTTGGAGCTAGAAGTGGCCATGCAGTAGTGAGGGTATAGCTAGCAGAGCAGTGAGCTCAGGACTCACTCAGCCTTTGGGGGCTCCAGTGCTGAGGGTGAGATGTGTTTGCCCACCTGCACAACTTGTGGTCTGTCCATTAGGAAGTTGGAGATCCAGTGCACAGGGATAGGTGGAGACCCAGATCATCCAAATTCAAGCTGAGTTTGGAGGGAATAATCATGTTAAATGCTGAGCTGAAGTTAACAAACAGCATTCGAGCATAATTATCCCTCCCACTGTCAAGGTGTAAGAGCGTGGTGTGGACCACAAGAGAGATGGCATCCTCTGTAGAGCATTTGTGGCAGTCTCTGAGGACTTGGCCACTGATTCCATCTGCCCCATGGCCTTTCTGGTATTCACTGTCCTGAACACTTTCTTGACGTCTCTCACTGTGATGGTGATGGGGCACTGACCTCTGGGAATGAAGGTATTTTACATTGTCACATTTAATCACATGAAAGTATATTAATTTAATCACGGATATACTTCAGTACACATGAAAGTACAGTATATTACTAACACACTGTACTTCAGTAGGAATTAAGTACATTACTCACTGATATACCTCTGTAGAAGTACAAGTACAATTCAGGAAAGTAAAAACCCCTCCAAAAACAAAAAAAAAAACAAGAAAAAGACTATTAAATGCTGCACATAATAATTAATAAATCTGATATATTTCTCTTCATAAGTTCAGAAAAGGTTACTCATCATGACATCAGATGAAGGGAAAATCCTGTAGCATTTCTGATGGTGAATATAGATGGTGAGTCAAAGGATTGTAAGATAACAGAGAGTAATGAAAAGCACAAATTGAAGAGGGAAACTAGAAATAGTACATTCACAGCAAATTCAAGTGAATGAAATGAAACCTGATTAAATCACAGATCATTCTCAGAATTTTCAATCTGTCTGTCTCTCATTTCTGTCTGTTATCTCTGTCCAAGAGACCATGGCTTTGACATCTCTTATTCTCTCTCTCTCTCTCTCTCTCTCTCTCTCGTTATTGAGTACAACCAAAGCATTTGGAAAGTGACTACATCTAAAGTTTTGTTTATTATATTCATTTTATTTATGAATCTCTTGACCGATTCACTCTTTAAAGGCTTTGATTGTGCTCCACTACAAAGTGATTCATCCTAAACATGTCTTTTATCTATAAACAAAAATCCTCTAAAATCGCCCTCCAATTTTCTCCAATTAATCCACACACAGTCACTATCACCGGCTTATTTACACGGAGAGAGAACATGCAGGCATTGCAGTCTAATGAACATTAAGGACGAGGTACATTTTTTCCTCTATTGTCTAAATTATCAAACATAAATGTATTATAAAATGTATGTATAAAAAAAGAAAATGTTATTAAAGGTAAAAGTCATTTTCTACATTTATTTCAAATAAAATATATTTCAAGCATTATGTGTTTTAGTGTTGCATAGTGTGGCTTATAGCACATGAAAATCATAAATCCAAAATCTCAGATTAATAGAATATTTAACTGGACCATAGCAACTGCTTAGCAACCAGTTCAGAGACCATAGAAACATCATTTCAACACATTAGCAACCTTTGTGAAGTCTGGTTGTTACCAGTTCAATCAATGTTTTTACACCTGGTTGATCAACATGACCATCTACCAGTTGACCAGCTGGTTATCTCACTGTGACCAATGGAATAAAGCCAAGTAAACCCAGCTTGTCCATCCATCTTCTATCATATAAACAACCATATCAGAAACCATTGCAAGCAGTTGTAAACACCTTAGCAACCACTTCATACACCACAGCAACCACTATGATATGCATTAGCAACCACATAGGTATACCTTATAGAGACTACAGCAACTTATTAAGTTCAATCAGAGACCACAGTACCCACCATACTAACTGCCTAGCAATGCCCTAGTGACCATTTGGGGGCTGCTTAGTTTGTGGAGTCACTCGGCAGCTTCCTCAGAAAATGCACTAATGTAGTTATTATTTTTATTTCCCTTTTGTACAAGTGCTATTATTATTAAGCACATCTTCTTTCATTGCTTTGACAATAATATTTGCAGTTCATGCCAATAAAACTGGAATTGAAAGTGAAATTGTGATTGATAGACAGAGAGACACAGAGAGAGAGAGAGAGAGAGAGAGAGAGAGAGAGAGAGAGAGAGAGAGAGAGAGAGAGAGAGAGAGATCTAATAATGAACAAAGATTAAGTCAGTCTGAACTGAACAAAGTCATTTCACACACACATACACACACACACAGACACACACAAACTCCAAATATAAAATAATACACACAGTAATAAAAA
>BRDA01068540.1:3341-16946 GCA_036984385.1 Crenuchus spilurus
AACACGTAGCACGGTCCCCGCCATGATCCCGGTCAAATACCCCGAGATAGGAGAAAAGAGTTATTGAGTCCCAGAATATGGGTTGAGTCTTGGTGGAAGGCGGGGAGACTTAGCGTGGACCATAACCATTATTTGACCATAACGACGTGATAGAAAGACGTGTTGTTACCACCTTAACCACTAGGAGCTTCTCAGAGTGTCTGTGTCTCTCTGAAGCCAAGATGGTAAGAGGATCACCAATTCCACCATTGTTGTGCAGAAAGATAGTGCAGCAATACCAGTTTATTACCAATACCAGGTGCGATTCAGAGGGGCGGAAGGTGGTTCTGAGTTGGGTATAAGACCCTGAGTTATTGAGAAAAGAGGATAGAGCCCCATAAACTGGCCCTAGTACCGCCCCTGGCACGATGCACAAACACCTTAAACAGAAGCACACGGGCGCTCATCCGGAAGATGGAATTTTTAAGAAAATTAATCGTTTAGACTAAAGAATAAAATTGTCAATAGTTGAATTGATAGAAAAATAGTCGTTAGTGGCAGCCCTACCTCGGGGTAGGCTCCACCTGATCCTGTACATAGCTTGCCCTGGACTTCGCCAAAGACCAAGGGGCCTACAACCATAGATCTTTGTTCATCTCTGAAATTGTTTAAAAATATTTCTTAAGACTAAGCAATAAAGGTTATCATTTTGAGCTCGCATGCTCTGAGTCTTCCTGGCAGAACTGAAGCCAAGGGATGACAGTTTTATAGGGGGGGATGTTTCTGTCTATTATTTTACTGAGGGAATGCCATCACCTCGTATTCCACTTCTAATCAATTCCCGTAGTTGATCATATACTTGTTAATTAAATGAAAAAGCAAGGAACGTTTGTGTTTCCATGATATGAGTCCTTTAAAGGAGGTAATATTAGCCATACGGAGACAGAAACCACAGAAAAGCGAACAGCAAAATTTACTCCGACCGCTGCTTTGTGTTTGTGTGTCAGCGGTACCAGAGTGAGTTCAGAGAGGTGATTTGTTTCGGGTTCCTCACCAGGACACACACTTCAAAGAGCTCCCCAAAACCCGGTGCTTGATGATGCGGCGGCGCTAGCCTGCCCTTTTTGTGTTGAGCCTAACCGACAGGGCCTCTTCCAAGCTCTGCTCATGCATTATTTTCTCACCGGTCTCCTTGCTGGAAAATGGGAAATGGTGAAGCTAATTGCAAAGCCATGCCTGCATCGCTTTCCTCATGCCTCTTTCGTTGCCACGGGACATAAACTGTTTGAGGTGTCCCTGTGAAACTGCGGCACGTAGACTCGGGCGTGTTAAAAAGCTTAGTGAAATCTTGTTTGCGAGATGTTTTCAACGCGCTTTTAAAGCCGACATGTTGGAGGGGCCCTAATCTGCCACGGATGCTGCGCGAGCAGGATCAGAGCAACGTGTATCATGTAGCGCATTTGTGTGTGTTTAGCAAACCGTCACAGTCAATTAGTTAACAAGATGTTGCACGTTGCATTTAGTTGCGGAATCAGCTTTGGGAGGCATCAGAGGCGAGGTTTTTATGAACAGTGAAATATTCATGATGTTTGTTTAAATGCTTTACACACTGTGTTAAACTGTTTATAAATTCTAATGGGAAGCTTTTGGAGTCCTTCTGCCCCCTTTTTTTTCCAGAGTTTTAGCTGCGATAGGCGGGAAGCTGATGAAAAATAAGCAAAGGCCTGCCAAGCATGCTCCGTCAGACCTCTGAAGTGCAAATGAGCTGCTTTTTTTCCCCCAACACTAAATTATGGCTCACCAAACAGCAAATTCAATGACGTTTACTTGACTCCAGATTAAGACTGTGCGGAGAGAACCATTGGGAGAGAAGATATCTTGCGGTATTTCGTGTATCTCCTTGAGGTTTGAGGTTCCTGCTGTTTTTCTACCTCATCTGGCCTCTCTCTTCTTCTCCCCAAAGTCCTCTGTTATTTACTGATCGATGAGGTAGGGCCAGGCCTTGTGGAGAAAAAGCGCAGGTAACTCGGCGCTTTCATCTCTCTGAAGTTCAGCTGTTTATGGAGCAAAGCTTGCATTATATTGACCGCAGAAACATAGAATGTGATTTTTTTCGACACCAAAGAAGGTTAAGAACATGTCTGGGAGTGTTTTGACCAGTGGGAGTGTGTATTTGGGGGTTATTTTTTTATTTATTTATTTATTTTCATTTTTTTACTGACTTTTTTTACAAAAAAAGACCCAGCATGGCCCCCGTTCTCCATCTCTGCTACTGAAGCAGCTTGTGCCAGACTTTGATTAAAGGAAAGAGCGCTGGCTCTGGCTTCTTGGGTGGTAAGGGCTGCAGCCTGGGGAAATTTGATTTGGATCTTGCTGATGAGGCTAGATTAAGATAGTGTCATAATTAGTGGTGTGCAGGATGGTGATGATGATAGTGATAGTGGAGTGCAGTCCAGCACAGAGAGAGAGAGAGAGATTACAACATACTAAAGCAGTTTGCCAAAAGTGTGTGCATGTATAGATTTTTATACATATTCATGACCTTAAAGTTGGAATTTTTACTACAATTAAATTCTTATATATTAGAACAGTGGCAACTCAAACAACCAATTGCTTCTTTCCAGCAGATTAAATTATTTAATTTGCATCACTGTATATATGCAAAATTTAGGTTATGTTTTTTTGTATTTCTTGTATTCTTTATTTCAATTTTATAATTTTTTAAAATTATTAATTTACATCTTTTGGCTGTTATTATCAGGTATAATCTCAACACTTTACGAACATGTACCAGTGCTATAAGAAAAAAAAAAATCCTTATAAAAGCAAAAAGTTTGTGCCTTTCTAAAATATTTAAATGGTAATATTTTTTTTTTCCAAATATTTTTGCTAAAAGCTTTAGAAAATAAACAACCAGGCTAATCTGAAAAGAAACGACTAACAAAATGAATCAGACTCAACTGAAACTGAATTAAAAGTGCAAAATCATTACTCTGTGTTATCTGAGGTTAGGGTTAGTGCTAGAGTTAGAATATACAGGCTTATGCAGGATTTGGACACCCCTGATCAAATTACACATTCTGTTGTTTGGGAAAGAAGTCAAAACCTACAGGAAACTAATAATGTTTCTTAGTGTTCATATTTCTAAAAAAAAATGTAACACTTAAAAGAAAACATATATAAAACATTAAAAACAAGCGTTAAAAATGCTTAAAATACATGCTTTAAAATATGAAGATGGTTTAACTTATTTGCATTTAGAGAATCAATACAACATATAGTTTAACCAGTGTTTATATATATATATTTATTTAAAAAAGAGGAAAATAAGTTTTTGATACACTGCTGATTTTGCACGTTTTCCCACCTACAAAGATTGGAGAGGTCTGTAATTTTTATTATAGGTACACTTCAACTGTCAGACACAGAATCTATATACTACAATAAGTTATTGATCACCTACCAACCAGCAAAAATTCTGGATCTCACAGAACTGTTATTCTGCACTTATTACCTGTATTAATTGCACCTGTTTGAACTCGTTAAATGTATAAAAGACACCTGTCCACACACTCAGTCAGGTCCCCCTGCTCATTCCAGCACATGTCCAGGCCTGGTGGAATTTCACCAATGACAATTTTGATGATCCAGAGGAGGCATGGGAGAAGGTCATGTGGCAATAAAATGCAAATGAATTATTTGAAAGTCATACAGTGTGATTTTCTGGATTATTTTTTTAGATTCTGTCTCTCACGGTTTAAGTGTACAGTATGATAAAAATTACAGACGTCTTGATTCTTTTGTAAGTGGAAAAACTTGCAAAAATTGGCACTGTATCAAATACTTATTTTCCCTACTGTATATACAGTATATGTACAGAAACCTGGGGTACATTAGACAGTAAGCAAACACTCGATTCTTGTAGACACTTTTAAAAGATCTAGAAAATTCTCACAACTTTCAGGATTAATAAGTTCTGATGCTAGTAAGTTGCTGGCTTAGAGTCCATGCCTCAGCAAGTCGGAGCTGTTTTGATGGTACTAGGTAGAACAACACCATATTATGCATTTTAGCATCATAAAGTTTTGGCTCTCAGGTATATACAGCCTTAGACAAAAGTCTGGACAAAAAGTTCTGAAGTTCTACGATTACAGACCATTATAGTCCATCTGTTTCTCTTTGTTAGCTTCCTTTCACCCTGTTCTTCAATGACCAGGAGCAGAGCAGATGGATCATTCTCAGCACTGCAGTGACACTGATGTGGTGGTGGTGTGTTAGTGTGTGCTGTATTGGAAAGACTGCATCAGACAGCAGCATGTAGGACATTTGTATGACCCCATGTTTTTACATTGTGGGTGTGTGAGGGGCACACGAGGAGGGTAGTGCTGATGATTGGTGGGCTGTCCATGTGTCAGTAACTCACAAGTGTGACAGCTAACATTTCACATCATGTCAGAGTGAATACGGGGCTCCAATAATGGGTGGAAGAGATTTTGGAGGCTGCGCCTGATCCGCAGGCCTGGCTGATTAAAGCACGCAGCTCAATTACGCTTGTAAGGCTTCATTCAGAAGAGCTAAATGAAGTTACGTTGGCCCAAACTGTCACCTCGGTGGAATCCATCAACTGGCTCGCCCCATCTCTCTGACTGCAGTGGCTTTGCCATCATCTCAAGGGCGCAGCATGCAGAGAAAAGCAGAAAGAGCTTCTCGCCAGTGATAGTTTTTTCCCTCTGCATGTGCAGTAGAAGGCATGATAAAGTAATATTCTGTGACAAAAGCTAATATGATGCGGGAGGGATATTAGCAGGGCCTAGTTAGGATGGTCTGTTTTTTTCCCCTCGCCATGTTTTAGGAGAAAAATAATTCCTCCCTGTGACATTTTCGACTGGAGCCCTCAGGGCACGAGAGGGAATCGGACCGGGTAATTGCGCCAGGGTTTCCCCTTACTAAATTAACCTCTGCACGGAAATTTATTGGCCTGCTGTTTTTGAAAATTATTTAAACTTGCGCTTATTTCCGATTTGAGCCCGATTTTTTTTTTTTCCTCGCAAGGGACGGGGCTTATTTGCGCACAGAGGCCTGATTATGTTGGAGGGGATGTTTGGGAGAGGAGACAGGCTGGATAATTCATTTTGGACAGCGATTCAGTACGGCAACATTTTTAACTGCTCACCTGTGGAAATATACAAAGAGCTGAGTAGTCATGACGACTGGGTTAAGTCAATATGTGCTCACGGGTCACTGGAAGGACAGCCACTACATATTGGACCTATGGTGTGGCCTGGCAGTGTGTCTTTCATATTACTAAACCCCATCATATTTAAAACTGTTACCTCTTCAGTAATTACATCTTTTTGTCTGTACTTGATACTTGACTGTAAACAAAGGTGCCACAAACATGGGAGGAGGCAGCATCATAGAAAAGCATCTTTTGCTTCTGTGTCAGTCTATGTATGCATGTACAATCCATGCAAATGTACCATTAATATTTATCATTTATAATAATATGGTATAATTTCACTATATATATGTTCACTATATTCACTTTATGCATTAGTACATAAGAGGAAGGCCAGTCAGAATTAAAATGTGTGTGTGTGTGTAATGTCAGCATTTACATGAGCTCAGTAAAACTACATGCACCCATCATTTGGGTGTCATCAGCTGTCTCCACTTTCTATATTGTTCACTTCAAATGAAAAGCTTTGTGCAAAGTTTTGTGATTGCATTGGCATGATTCTGTATAGTAATAAGTTTGTAGTAAGAGGCCACCGCTGCAATATATTTATATATTTATATATATATATATATATAGCAGAAACACTGGGGTGTACTTTATATGTTGCATTGAATTACATTTTTCATTAAAAAAATAACATGAAAGGATATAATTACAGGTAAAGAAACAAGAAAATCAATTAAAAGCTTAACTGGAGTACATAATTGTCTCTTTTTTGGAAGCATATTACCTAAAATGGACTTTCTGCAACAATTAAATTAACACAGTAGGAAAACTAATAATTGTCATATTGGTGCAATATACAAAAACACACACAGTTGATAACACACACACAGTGGCAGATAAAGAAACTATTGCATGTTGTTGTTTTGAAACAACATACTTATCAATTTACAAAATGTACAGTACCAGTCATATGCATGGGTACACACATGGGTCAACTGATGTCTCAAACACATTAAGAGGCAAGAAATGCAAGTCATGAACTCTTGACAAGACACAGCTGTTAACTGAAAGCCATTCCAGGTGACTACCTCATAAAGCTGACTGAGAAAATGCCAAGAAAGCTGCATCTAAGCAAGAGGTGCCTACTGTGAAGAATGTCAAATATAAACATAATCTGGTTTGTTTACTTGTTTGTTTACTACATAATTACATATGTATTTATTCATAGTTTGGATGACTCAAACTTTTGACTGGTACAGTACCTGAGAATACTTTGAATGCATTTTGTTATGCTGCCCATTTGTGTGCATTTTTAATGGAAATGGATGGAACTGAATTGAATGGGACACATCTGTCTCAAGTTAAAGAAATTCTAGATTCAAAAATCCTATTTTACACAATTTTTTTCTGCAGTTAAAAATATATTTCATAAACAAATGTTACACTTTGATAAAAAATATTATTATTATTATTATTATTATTATTAATATTGACAAAAATCTACATATAAATTGTTACATAAATATAATTATATATTATTTGACATGAATGATGCACTTTATTAAATTTTGGTTGAATTTAGAACTTTTGCATTGTAAAACATAAGTTTTGGAACTTGATGTCACTGATTTTTTTTATTATTATTATTATTATTATTAATTTAAAAAAATTATTGATAAATATTTGTGAGAATTTATTTGGCTCAAAAGTGCTCATAATGTTTCCATTTGTCAGCATTTTGCAGCTGTCAGGAAAGTGTTTAATAGTACAGTTTAATGTGTACCATTTAATTTGAATGTTTACTGGTTGGATTGTGTTGGTGCTTATGTGTAATAATGAAAGAAATCATCTTTATTAATATGCTCAGCTCTTGTAATGTATAGAAATAACATCTTTAGTTTGATGTAAGAAATGGGAGTGTGATGTTTATATGACTTTAAAATATGAAGTCAATCATCAGCCATTTTTGTTTACCATGTGTTTTGCTGCACTTAATTACTCGCCACCAGATGGCACACTATAAGGTTTTTACTAAAACCCATTAAAGAGGATGTAACTGATAAAAACTGTTCACTCTGCGCGAAAGGGTTAAAAAACAGGGACTTTAGGGACTCAGAACTAGTTCTTTAATGGCTCCAAAGAACCCTTTGTGACATCAGTCTAGATCCAGTGTAGGCAATTTGTCTCTCATAGGCTCATACAGTGTGAATGAATGCCCTTTATGGCGTATTAAAAATGAGCATATGAAAATCCACCTTAGCGGGATGCTAACACTTCTAAAGGAAATGAAGACATCCTGAGTCATTCGTTATTTGAACCTGAGCCTTGCTAAAGTTGGGCAACACTTTTTAAATATGGCTTAGATAAATGATACAAGCCTTCAAGCCTCTTCCTCTTTCCACCCATACAGCGTATTAAACACTCCGCAGAGAGTAATGGTGGAGTGTCCATCTTGATGGCTCCGTTACTGAAATATGTTGGCTGGCCATCGGAGCGAGGCACTTTGAATAAACATCAATCTCCAGCTCTCCCTCACTCTGAGACAATTGTCCAAATCGCGCAGCTGAGATGGACGGCAGGAAACTGACAAGTAGCCAGGAGAAGCGGGAGGAAACGGTCAGCCGATCGTGATTTACATGCTATCTGGCATTTTGGCCAGCTGACGGAGTAAAGTATCAGTCAACTATATTTGACTTTTTCCCCCTATTTTCTGACAGGCCCCCGAAGTCATCCTTGTGTGTCTGTCTGTAAAGGGTACACATTTCTTACTTTTTCTGCATGTATCTCTCTCTCTCTGTCTCCTTTCTTTCTTTCTTTCCTCATTTCTGCTTTTTCTCTTTCTTTCTTTCTTTTTTCTTTTTCCTTGACTTCTGCACCTTTTTTTCATTTTCTTTCTGTATTCACATTTCTGTTCTTTCTCCTCTTTGTTTCTTTCCTCTTTCTTCTGTTCTTTCTTTCTCATCTTTTCTCTTCTTTCCTTCATTTTTCTTGTTTGTTTTCCTCTCATATCTGGTCTTTCTATCTTTCTTTTTTTATGCCTTTCTCATATCTCCTCTTTCTTTCTTTCTATCTTTCTTTCTTTCCTCTCATTTTTGTTCTTTCTTGTCTCTCTTGTCTCTTCTTTCTTTCTATTCTTTCTTCCTCATCTCTCTCTCTCTGTCTCTCTCTCTCTATCTCCTTTCTTTCTATCTGTCCTCATTTCTGCTTTTTCTCAATTTTTTCTCTTTTTTAGTTTATTTCTGCCTTTCTCTCTTCACCTTTCTGTTCTTTATTCCACTTCTCCTCTTTGTTTATTTCTTTATTTCTTCTTTTTCTGTTCATTCTTCCTCATTTCTTTTCTTTTTGTACTTTCTTTCTTTTCAATGTTCTCATATTTTGTTTGTTTTACTCTCAAGTTTGTTCTTTCTTTCTCATCTACTTTTTCTCTTTTATTTCTTTCTTTTCTTTTTCCTTTGCTTCTGCACCTCTTTTCATTTTCTCATGTTTTATATTTAGTTTCTTTCTTTATGCCTTTGTCATATCTCCTCTTTCTTTCTTTCTTTCTTTCTATCTTTCTTTCTTTATGCCTTTGTCATATCTCCTCTTTCTTTCTTTCTTTCTTTCTATATTTCTTTCTTTATGCCTTTCTCATATTTCTTCTTTCTTTCTTTCTTTCTATCTTTCTTTCTTTATGTCTTTCTCATATCTCCTCTTTCTTTCTCTTTCTTTCTATCTTTCTTTCTTTATGCCTTTGTCATATCTCCTCTTTCTTTCTTTGTTTTTCTTTCTTTCTTTCTTTCTTTCCTCTCATTTTTGTTCTTTCTTGTCTCTCGTGTCTCTTCTTTCTTTCTATTCTTTCTTCCTCATGTCTCTCTCTCTCTCCTATGGTCAAGACACTCTGTAGTTGCTGCCAATTTATCTGTGCAGGCCATGACGAGTGGAAATGTTGGAGATGCAGCATGTTGCCTCGTTCCGCGTTTCTGAACGCAACAGAGGTTGTTGTGTGGAACCCCAGAGCCTACTCATCCTTCTCCAAGTCCACTGAACCCCCACCCAAACCTGCCTGCCATGCCAATTTGTGAATCAGCGTACAGTAATAGTGGTCTAATAATGAAGTGCTGATATTGAAAAGGCAGCCTGTAGTACCGCGCTGACCTTTCCACAGTGAGGGAGAGTAACAGCCTCTCATAATAGGCTCTGTTGAGTAAGCAACTTACAAGGCAAGGTTATAGTCTGGGAAAAATAAAAGGCTGTCCTGAATGCGATTTCACAAGTCGATAACCTTCCCCGACGTGTGTGTGTGTGTGTGTGTGTGTGTGTATGTGTGTGACTGCGTCCATTATGCTGATGTGGAGGTTTTTAAAGACGGAGGACAGCGGGGATCCCTGCAGACATTCGTAACGCATCAGATAGGCCAGCATCAATCTCCCACACACAAGTGCCCCAAATTTAACACGGCCAGAGGCAACAAGGGAGAGAAGGCGCTTAAACATTCTGTATTTATCCCCCTCACCACACTTCCGCAGGGCTACAGGGGTGAAATTGATATGAATGTGTTCCAGGGGTTTATTTTCTGTCACACTGTGACTTTGGACTGGGTTGTTTGCTGCTCCTTTGATGCTTTTTCATTTAAGGGCAGAGATTTTTGTTTCTCTATAAAACTTCTTCAAAAGTGAGGTTTTAACTGAAAACCAGAGCAGAGCCTTAAATCTCTACTGTCTCATCATAAACCTCACACACTGCTGATTCCAATGCTTTGATGATATGTATCTGCCATTATTCTCAACCTTTAAGTCATTTTGTTTTCATTCTTCTCCTCATAACACTCCGGTGTAGAGAGGATGGAGATGCTGTTTTGCTACCCATAGCATCTCCTAAAGCATCCGTCATTTTGCTGTTCAGACAGTGTTTGCTATGGATACATGTGCTGGATGACTAAACACACAGTCGTATCAGAATGTTGTGACTATACGGTTTGGGATGAACTCTGCCCGGGACATCACAGAACAAGGAAAGCATTAGGAATCATCATGTCATGTAACGTCCTTCATTACAAACCAGGGCTGGTAGTAATATTCTAATATGTATTCTAATATTCTAATAGTCTAATACCATGTAGCAGCAGTCACTTTTTCATTGTGATGCTTGTAGGTCATTCAGAATGTACATTTCTCAGAGGAGGAGGAGGAGGAAGAACACAGACATGTCTGATCCAGACAGAAATGAAACTACAGAGATGCTCCTGTAAAATTAGAAATGACTCTCCATCTCTAAAGAGTTTTAGGGCCACTTTGGGTCACACTTTACTTTGAGCTGCCCTTTATAAAGCAAGTCATCAGTAGCCTGAAGAACATAGCAGTGAAGTAACAGCAGTGAAGCATCTGAATACGTTTCGGAGATGTTCAGCAGACATTTCAGAATAATGTTAATAATTAGTGTTATTAATTAGTGTAATTAGTGTAATTAGTGTATATAGAGTAGTGTTTGGTCTGTTTGGAGAGTCTGTTTATATCTGAAGATGTTAACCTGAGAAGATACTGAACATCAACACACATCATCTCACTCTTCTCAGCATGCTGTTCTACACTGTTTACCAGATGAAATGAGTGGATTTTAGGTTGAGCGTAAGGTTAAAATTAGGATTAGGATTAAGACCAGTGAGGCCATGAGGGTTAAACTTGTTTTGAGTTGAGGTTTGGGTTCTAGTTATAGTTAGGATTAGGACCAGGAAGAGAGTTAGGATTAGATTTTAGATTGAGGTTAGGGTTATAGTTAGGATTAGGACCAGGAACAGAGTTGGGATTAGATTTTAGATTGAGGTTAGGGTTATAGTTAAGATTAGGACCAGGAAGTGAGTTAGGATTAGATTTTAGATTGAGGTTAAGGTTATAGTTAAGATTAGGACCAGGAAGAGAGTTAGGATTAGATTTCGAGTTGAGGTTAGAGTTATAGTTAGGATTATGACCAGGAGAAGAGTTAGGATTAAATTTTAGATTGAGGTTAAGGTTATAGTTAGGATTAGGACCAGGAAGAGAGTTAGGATTAGATTTTAGATTGAGGTTAAGGTTGTAGTTAAGATTAGGACCAGGAAGAGAATTGGGATTAGATTTTAGGTTGAGGTTAAGGTTATAGTTAGGATTAGGACTAGGAAGTGAGTTAGGATTAAATTTTAGATTGAGGTTAGAGTTATAGTTAGGATTAGGACCAGAAAGGTAGTTAGAATTAAATTTTAGATTGAGGTTAAGGTTATAGTTAGGATTAGAACCAGGAAGTGAGTTAGGATTAAATTTTAGATTGAGGTTAGAGTTATAGTTAGGATTAGGACCAGGAAGAGAGTTAGGATTAGATTTTAGATTGAGGTTAATGTTATAGTTAGTATTAGGACCAGGAAGAGAGTTGGGATTAGATTTTAGATTGAGGTTAATGTTATAGTTAAGATTAGGACCAGGAAGAGATTTAGGATTTTAGATTTTGGGTTGAGGTTAGAGTTATAGTTAGGATTAGGACCAGGAAGTGAGTTAGGATTAAATTTTAGATTGAGGTTAAGGTTATAGTTAGGATTAGGACCAGGAACAGAGTTGGGATTAGATTTTAGATTGAGATTAGGGTTATAGTTAGGATTAGGACCAGGAAGGTAGTTGGGATTAGATTTTAGATTGAGGTTAGGGTTATAGTTAGGATTAGGACCAGGAACAGAGTTGGGATTAGATTTTAGATTGAGGTTAAGGTTATAGTTAGGATTAGAACCAGGAAGAGATTTAGGATTAAATTTTAGATTGAGGTTAGAGTTATAGTTAGGATTAGGACCAGAAAGGTAGTTAGAATTAAATTTTAGATTGAGGTTAAGGTTATAGTTAGGATTAGGACCAGGAAGAGAGTTAGGATTAGATTTTAGATTGAGGTTAATGTTATAGTTAGGATTAGGACCAGGAAGAGAGTTAGGATTAGCTTTTTATGTAGAAAGAAAAATAATGATTTGCTTTGCGGTTTAATTCACGTTTCTTTGAAGAACCATTTTTGTAATTGAATATCCGAGACATGCATCTACTAAAGCAACACAAATTTAGCATATTTTAAGTGTTTTGTATGACTTGCCAGCAGTTTGTGGGTGAATAGACTGGAATTCCTGGCAGGAACTGTGTGAAGTGTGTGTGTGAGTGTAACAAGCTTTGGAAACCTTTTTTTCCCCTCTCGCTTATGTCGGTGTCTTCCTCTGCAGTGTCGTTTCTCTGTGTGCTCCACAAGCTTCTGCTGACTCCAGCAATGAAGCAACTTCCTCTCCACCTGCACATCAATCATTCAAGCATTTTCTTTCAGTTTTCTCCTCTTCAGTCATTTCAAACCGGCTGTTCTAGTAGATGAATGTGAACGAAATCTACATTTTTACTCCGTTACATTTCAGACTTTACCTTCAGTCTTGTTTTGTTTCTGTCTTTGACTGGTTGGAGTAACTGTCCTGCTGTGTGATTGGCCACTTTTCTCATTCTGTGTAATAAAAATGCAGAGCTATTAAGCCCCCATGTATTGAGCTGTAGAGCAGTGGAACTGTGTTCTCTGGAATGATGGTGCTCCATCCAATACTTATGGGATGAGCTGGCGATGAGGTGGTGGTGGTGATCATGCAACATTGTAACCTGGCAGTGCATGCAATCAAATTCTCACAGCAATGCTGCAAAGTGTAGTAGTCCTTTCTGGAGAGTAGAGACAGTTACTTCGACACACTCTTTTATTTAACACCCTTCATTTCCTTGATTTATTTTTGCAGTGTGTTCCTGATATCATGTGATGTGGTTTTTGCATCTGAGAAAATATTTAAAAAATGTTAACGTGATGTTTATCCGTCGTTATCTGCACATAGAATGGTGACAACTGGCACTAGGCTGAGCACTAACATACGAACGAAATACTTTACCGTTGCAATCTCTGCAAATCGCATGAGTCACGTTAAGCCCTTTCTTACCCGGGCCGGGTTGAGGGTAAAATCCAAAGTGTTTCCAAATGGTTGCTTCTAAAGCCCGCGGCTTGGCTTGCATGCCTGTACGTAGCCCACGCTGCTTCCTTGTTTTGCCTAGCACTACGGTGGCTGAGAAGGCACATCCCACCTGCAAAAAAAATAATTTTTTTGAAAACGAGAATCGATTCTGAATCATTCAATGTTAGAAACGTGATTTGAGCTCGAAGCGATTTTTTCCTGCACCCCTCGTAACATTGATTTACAGCTGTCACACTGATGAGGCTGCCTGCATATGTGCCTGTAAATGTGCTACTTTTTGTTTACAGGCCTCGTGAGTGCAGGCAATGCCAATTGTTTAGATTAATGCCAAGATTAATTGGCAAACCAATTAGTTGGTCCGTCACTACTATACCTGCTACTTTTTGTTTTACTCAGGGGACTATTTCACTGTAATGTCACTTTTTAAGAGTTTAGTCTTCTGTACACACACCTACAAACTTGCCATCTG